>JARKIC010003080.1:0-34922 GCA_029378375.1 Mycena olivaceomarginata
GCCGCAAGGTCGAGGGGCAGGGGCCCCACGGTGGGCGCCCCCGTGCGCGCTCCGCCTACCGAAAACGAGGCGGGGAAGGCTTGAACCCCGCGGCCACCCCCACACATAACACGGTAGTGTGCACCTGCGAACCGTGCAGGAGCCTGATCGTACCGGGAATATTGGGAGCCAATCTTTTGGGGCGCTTTTTTTGATTTTTTTTTTGGAATGCGGGCATGCAAGTGATGCCGGGTACCCGTGGCGAGTGTGTAAGTAGGTTTAGTGTCCTAAGTAGATGTATATATTCGATGCCGTGCAGTGTATCACCGGTGCCGGGGGTGAGGGAAAATGGGGGAGCACCCAATTGGGAGGGGAGCCCCTATTCGATGTGGCTCGGCACCCAACGGCACCATCAAGAGCGATCAATCAAGGCCGTTTGATAGCTTGCAAGCCTTGCCGGGAGTTGTGCTGGAGCCGCTGGGAGGTCCGCCTGATGCCTCACGTGACCTGCGACGGATCACGCAAGACTTCGCGAAAGGGTCTGCGACGCATCACATCACTTTTCGCGAAGGGGTAACTTAATGGACTGCCGAACTCTTCGTGCTTTCTTTCAGCGGTAATGGCAGGCGAACGCGTGGACAAGTCTTTGTGAGTACGTCGGTGGTCGCTAGAAACCGACTGCGTGATGAACGTGGCTGTCGTCTCTCCCAACAGCTCGGCAAGGCTGTACTCTTCGAAATGAGTATCCGTCGCCCGCCTTTTTGCTGCCTTGAGAACATTTTCAGAGTGACAAGTAGTGAGGAAGTGTTCCAGGAGTTAGCCGAGCCGCAAAAGGCAAGTCCTGTATCATACCATATTTGTTTTGAGACTCACCATGTCGACCGAGCTGGTCCCCGGCCACCGATGCATCCCAAGGAATACTCAGCATACCTCCTCGCCGGCCGCGTCCGGAATGGATGGCTTCCTGGAGTAAGTTCACACGTCAGTCATTGGAACGTAACTGACGTACTTTTGCTGTGCCAGCGGACCAAGAATTACAGCAATGGCGCAGAATCTCGCGGCCCATCAGCGCGGACGACCGAGTGGTCGAGACGGAGAGGCCCAACCTCCTATATGTCCCACACATTGCGGAGTCGACAACACCTGCGGATCTGAATCGTGGCGAGAGGCTCCATGCCGAGACAGATCTGAATCCTGGCGCGAGGCTACATACCGAGAGAATTCGTTCGGCGCTCAGCTTGTCGGCTCGCAGGCCGCCGTCCGACAACGAATCTTCAGATGACGAAGACATTTTCGCCTCGGATGACGAGCACAATGGGTGGCGCGATCCCGATCACCGGCTCACAGTGGATGACTTGTACATTGGAGAAGCACGCCCTATCGACCTGACGACCTCCGACGACCACGCACATCACACTTGCTCAGTGTGCCTACAAGTCAAGTCTCACCCTATCATGTACGTGTCAATTCTATGCTGTCAAGATTATCCTGATATACTTACTGACCTGCCCCGCGCCAGATGCCAGTGTGGCCACAGTTATTGTTACATTTGTATCCGTATGTGGCTGGAACAAAGCTGGAATTGCCCCGACTGCAGGCAATTCATCGAACGCGTGCCGATCATAGCGCGATCGGAGGACCACTGCATTAGGTATTATTTTCCTGCACGGGAGGACGGTACTCAAGTTACCTGTTCCTGGGATGGTTTGGCGTTCCCGCGTAGACCAGCTAGTGGCTCCACAATAGACTAAAGATATATAAGCCATGTATTATCTCTTGGTCGTACGATGGCAACAATTATCGCGCCGTGAACTTGACACTCTGAGTTAAGTGGCATAATATGACGGCGTCTTGTGCCCGCCGAGGACAAACCAGTAGCGCCTTCTGCGGACCTGTATGTAGTCAGTACCACGCCAGAGCGAGGCAATTTTGGGCTCGCACGCCATTATGGTGAGGCACCTGGGGAGGTCTTGTGCTGGATTATGTTTATAGACCTCCTGCCGAGGAGCAGGAGCTATAAACATGCCCGTAAATCTTGTGGCGAAGCTGATAGAGTCGAAGTTGAACGACGGAAGTTGGTCTGGAGACTGCGGCCCGGCCGGCCCACGGACCCGGTTTAAAAAGAAAATATTTGTACCGGGCGCACAACTGTCTGTAAATGCTCCTAGAATTTTTGGCAGGACAAGACAGAGTTTAAAAGTCTTAAAGAAGAGATTTACACTCTGTAACACTCTGGCGCAGCCCAGTGTGGGCTGAAAAAGACTGGAACACGCTGTAGCACCCCTAATTTGGCCTTTGGAGTCGATTCATGACCACCCAGAGAGGTCAGGAGCACCTGAAAACATGGTAAATACTGAGGAATGCTCACTTGGATCCTTCTGCATGAGAAAATACGGACACAGGGCCGCTGGGAACAAAGGAACACCGGTTCGAATATCATGGTTGATCTTGAACGGAGTTCCATTTGTTGCATGCCGAGTTCTGACTGCCCAAGTGGTGGGACGCGACTGGGGAGAGTGCAAATGATTAGTAGGGATGTATTGAGACAAAATACTAAAAAAACTTTGGACCTGTCTGGAATGGCGTTGAAGAGAGAGCTGTTTGAGAGTTAAGTTCAACATAGATTGGCCGACAACATGGAAACTAACCTTTCGGTTCCAATTTTCCTCATTTCGACGCATGTTATACCGACAGGCAAGTTAAAATTTTGGGCAACTACAGATATTGCATTAAGTGCCCGAGTTGCCACTCCTGGACCTGCCGGGGTGCAAATGAATATAATGTCGGATTTTCGTGTGATCTGCGGTGAATATATCCAAGTTCAGGGTGTGGGTTATGGAAAACATACATCAAGGACATGCCGAAACACGCATGCTTCGTCATTTGAGGGTTAAATTGAAAGAGATTCGGACTCACAGACGTTCGGGAGGTAAACCGTTTAAATCTGCTGCTGTAGGAAGTATGGAATGATACCCACTTCATATGTTGTGTATTACCTACACGGGAACAAGGGCCGGATGACCCAAGCGGCTCTGGAACACACCTGGGCTTCAGAGAGAGAGTGCAAGGGAGGAGGTGATTAGGCCGAATTAGGCAAGTGTCACGGAAAGTAACGCTAGTTAGCATCACTTTGGCATCACTCTCTGTTCTTTTTTTTGTTCTCATGGACGACCTGGTCCGTGCCACAGCAAATATCCGCCTCGGATTCCACTGCTGCGATTTCTGTTGCGAGCCTCGCTTTTTCTTCCGGAATGGGGATCCCGCAGAGGCAACGGTTTCTGCTCTGGCGTGTCGCAAGTTTTATGTCGTGAAGAAAGGCGCTCCTGGGTCTGAGGGGAATTACTCTGGCTGGTGTGTTATCATATTCTATGCCCAACTAATCTACAATACTCGCTGACAGGGATATGGCTCAGCCCAAAGTCTCCGGGATTTCGGGCACACTTCACGTATCGTGCCACACCGCAGACGAAGTCCGACAGATCTGGGCACAGTACTGTCATGACAGTCACCCGGATTGTTGGCCCCCGACATACACACCTGCCACACCCCCGCGTTCGCCGCCCCCGCATTTAACAACTCCTCGCCGTCCTCCTTCAACGCCAGCGTCTGCAACTTCAGCCACACCACATGTCCCCTCCGAGTTCTACCGTGTGTGCTGATCAGCGCGTGCGTTCAATCCTCGTGTTTCTATAGTGACTGATTTGTGGTATTCTGCAGGGCTGCCACCGAGATCGAGTTTGGCGAGGCGGGGGCGATACGGCCAGTCTACTCATTGGCCAGTCGCTCTCTGAGGTGGAGAACGACGACGACGATACCCCCAGTGGAAGCGGAAGGCGTCGTTTCTATCGTGTGCTGGGTAGCCGGCACGTGCGCAACAACCGGTGTGTTTGGATTGGCGCCCCACTCATCTCCTAATTTACGATCGCCCGATAACAGAAATGATGCGTTGACAGAACTGGTCGCAACAGGGGCCGAGGGCTTGCTGGTGGGGAGATCCTTGACGGACATGGTCGAGTGAAGGTGGAATAGTCGGAATTGAATCATATTGTTGTACTTGCTGTTTTCTCGTGATTCTGTCATGAAAAAAAAATTCATTCATTCCACGAGCCAAATAGAAACTACAAATAAGGGATGTCGCTGGGGCTGTCCTCTCCAGAGAATGTCCAGCAACGACGCGGGTACCTGAACGGCTGAGTTTTGGGACGCTCGAGGACGAGCTCGTGGCGATAGCAGAAAAAGGTGGCCCACGCGGCGTGCACCTGATTGACGGTGGGAGCGCTGTTACCCAGTTCTTCCCAGGTGAGGGGGGCGGAGGGGGCAGCAGGAACGTCGGCGCTGGCGTACGAAGTATAAGCGACGGGGAGGGTGTATAACAACAGATACAGATACGCACAGAGGTTCCGGGACGGGGGGCGAGGCACCTTGGCTCCAGTCGCCCCAGCTGGAGGCCGTGCCCCAGTAATCCGTGCCGTTGCCCTCACCCCAGCTGTGGCCAGTCCCCAGGTGTCGGAAGTAGAACCTGGGATTGGAGTGAGTAAAGGCAAAGATAGTAAACGTCGGAGAAAGCATGCTTACACATGGAGGGAGGAAGAGAATGCGGTGTGTATTTGGCTAAACAATTCCTACATACCACCACCCCGACCAAAAATCCACAAGAAGCAAATGTCCTCTGCATCCCCCGCTACCCCTTCGGTCTCGAAAGCCTCGAACGCCAAACCCGGCAAAGGAGGCAAGGCGAAATCAAAGGCTCAAGCGGACGGTAAAAAAGTGGGAAATCCTGGGAACTTCCAGGGAGCGCGACTGGCGTTCTTAGAATCGCAGCTACCAATCTATCTGTCGAAGAAAAATAGGGAGGAAGTGATGGACTTTTTCAAGAAGACGTTCGAGCTGTGGGCGGAGAAATTTCCATGGTGGGAAGGCTACGCCCCGGATGGGAACGCGCTCCCCAAGCGTAAGTCGGCCCCATCGCTTGGGGATGATGGAGAGAAGGGCCACACCATGGAAGCGTGCGATGTGGATGAGCGCGACGCGGAGGAGCCAGGACCCACGACTGCTGCAGACGACGTTCTGGGTGAGGCCGACGCGCTGGGCGCGACCGACGCACCGGGCGCGACCGACGCGCCGGGCGACGCATCGCCTGCTACCCAGGGGGCCGTTACCCAAAGTGCGGAAGGGCCGTGGCCAGCCACAGGAGGCGTGGACCCAGCGTTCAAGACTAAAATCGTGACGGAGGTCAATTTGGTGTGCATGTTCTCCTCGTACACAAAATAATACTGACTCGTATATCATGCATAGCAAGTGAAGGGGTGGTTCTCCCATAGAAAAACCGTAGCGCACCGTGCCCTTAAAAACCCGTTCCTCGAGTGGCTGGAGAGAGCCGAGGCGCCTGCGTCAGCGCCCCGCAAGCTGCCGCTGAACAAATTCTACATGCAACACGCAAACTACGCTGAGGCGGTAGAGGCACGCTTCAACAGGGACTGGCCGAAGGCGAACATGGAGGCGAGGTACGCGTTAGACTTTCAGTGCAAGTGCGCACGAGATCTGGTAGCCGAAGAAGACGAGGCGACGCATACCAAGTTGACGGCGGAGCTGGATGCGCAGCACGAGGCGGCGATGGCGCAGTATACTGCCCGCATGGACGGGGCTGCCACACCCGAGGAACCAGACACTGCTAAACGCGAGGCGTAAGTGCTAAGCTGGCGATGACCAAAAAAGCGACTGACGACGTTCTCATAGTTGCCATGCGAACCTTGCACAGGTGGCGCAGCCCTTCCTCGATGGTGTCGCCAAGTTAACTGGTCTGCATTTAACACTTTTGGCGGGAGCGGCACCTGCGGCAGGGAGCGACAAATTCATAATGACAGCGTAAGTCTCTAGACCACGGAGAGAGCATGAGATACTGAGGAGGACGTAGGCTTCATTCTGGATGTACCGAGGTGTAGCTGTACCTTTATTGCAATGTACCCAGCCATGGCAGGGGGATACATTGCACTCAAAATCCATGAAAGGCGGCGACATACCACCCATGGATATGAGAGAAATCGGTCGTACATGAAGCTTCATGTTCTATATTCCGAAGTATTTGCCGTTTAACATTCGAAAGATATATCTGAACACTTCACAGCTGCTCAAATTGCTTCGTTGCGTCCATATTTTGTGAATAATACATTTCTTCCCAGCGAACCTAACCGGTGAGTGCGCCACTCGGTTACTTGGATGCAATATTGGACTCAGTCAGTCTCCTTTCACCCCAAATACAGGGTGGTCAAGTAAATACATACCGTATGCTTGGTTGGGAATTTTTTCAGGGTTCTTGGCTCAGTGTACACAGGATCCATTATTAACAAAAACTGAATATTCAGGTTCAATTACAAAGCGTTCTGGAACATTTCGATTCAAGCTTTCCATGTGCAAAAAGATTTCATTTGGTACACTACAGATACCACCACACCCCCAATATTCGAATTCTCAAAGACATATGCCACCAATGGGTGACCAGCGGCCATTCACACTTGGAACCAACTTGGAACGACATTTGAGTGAAATCTCCATCAATAAAAATGAGAAACATATACCGATTTTGGACAAGCATAGAACTATCTATTGAAGTCAGTTTTGGAAACATTGGAAGCTCACGGACATGCCGGTGGGTTTGCAATTCGTAACTTCGGTGAGTTTGCAACCAGCCTGAGTGTAAGCGAGCCGTCAATCAGTGGCTGTACGCATCATTGCTTCCTCTTCCCACCACTCATCCTCTGCCACATCCAACGATTTACGACCACATTCGCCCAACGGGAACACAACAACAATTATAAAACAATCCTATGGCTATCTCAAGCCTACATACCCGCTTTGTTCGCGTTTTCGCGGGATAGAATGCCTCGCTGGTCATATTTTTGCTGCCGCTGCATTTTCACCTTGCATCCACCCACGCTCTGCCCAATCTCGCCGAAACTCGTCCACATCTCGTGGAGGTCTCTGTTGATCCTCTACATTTTGCTTTTCTGGCTCCCTGCAAGTCATGAAGCTTGGAGAATTTGTACCGCACTCAGGTCTTTTGCACGCCGTCATCCCATGCAAAAATATATGCTTTTGATGCCTTCTGGTGAGTTCAAAAGACTACTACGATTTTCGAAACACTCACCATACGATTTGGCTGTCATTTTTCAGCGCACTGTCACTTTTCCATGCCACGTCGCCCGCTCGAGCACTATGGGAAAAGGTACAACACACATTTCTTTGTTTGTTTCGCATGTACCAAACGTAGCTACAGACACTCGCCCTGCACCTTAAATCATATGTTATCAACACGCCGTGAGCGAACACCATGTGCGTTCTTGTCAAAGGCCCAAATGCCGCCTTGCTAATTCCACCACCCACCTTTTTCGTTACCTCCAGGAGACGACCTTCCTCGGCACTCGCGTTCATGGGCCGAGTTCGGCGCTGTGCAGCTCGCTCTAGCCCACTTCACTGCGAGATGTGCAGGTGCTCCACAGCCCGCCGCCGATGTGCGCGTGGATGCAGTAGCACGGGCATTTCCCCCACAGATGTGATTGATTTTTTTACCCCCGTGGACATTGCTGGCAGTGTGCTCGCAACGAGTGCACCGTGGCGTTTTTCTTGCCTGCTGACGCCGCTGCTGGGGGCGCACGCAGCACTGGATCCAACAGGGCAGAGATTTTCCCCGTGTGGATGCGGCTGCTCGTGGTATTCGTGCTGGTGCGGCATCTTTCCTGTGCGGACGTGGCTGCTAGCGGTGTGCGTGCTGGTGCGGCATTTCCCGTGCATACGCCTGCAGTGCACGCAGCGCACGATCCAACTGGCCATGCTGGTGGGCGGGGATTTTTTGCGTGCGGGTGCAGCCGCTGCCAGTGCACACGCACAGCAATAGCCCGGTGTGAGAGATTACACAGGTAGATATCGGCTGGGGTGTCACGGGGAGGGTGCAGCGGTGGCAGTGGCACACATATGCGCAGCGCTCAACGGTGGCGGGTCCGGCTGCTCCCATTAAATGGCTTGTAATTTAAACATCTGTCAATATACACCCATTTTCGGTTTTTTTCCCCCATCTTCCGCTGCCACGGAGTCGGCAATCATTAAATACTAGGTATACTGCAAAAACCGAGGGGGAATATCATTCAATACAGGCCGGGAACAATTTCCGGCGTGGTGCAACCCAAATGTGTGTATCAGGTACATTGCATTACTGTACTATTTCGACCGTAGGTTCAGGTCACAGGTCACAGGCACCCATGAACTGAACCTATTTAATTTTGGTCACTAGTCACTAGAGGGTCTGAACTAGCGCACATTTGAGTCACGCAGGACATAAAAATCGATTTTTTTTCTTCCTTCCCCGCGTTTGTGCGAGGCAAGGAACTGTGTTCCACTCTCTCGCTGAGTCGCTACTCTCTACAACACGGCAGATGAAGTATATTGGTCACTTTCGTTCGGTAGCTACTCAATCAATGAATCAAGTCAGAGTCCTCCCTCTGAAAGAAGATCTGAGATGAACATTTCGACAATTGAACTATAAAAATAGAGGTCACAGGTCCTGGCCGACCTGAACCATCAAAAAGTTGAACCTAAGTGGTCACAGGTCACATAGGCTGAACTTACGGTCGAAATAGTACAGTATTTTGTAATTCGGCCCCTGGACCACTGTCCAGATATTACCCTATTATATTACAGCATGGGCTGGTGAGCGACCAGTGTAGAGCTCTCGCCCAGAAGGGATTTGGTGTCCCTTTGCCCCTTCCTCTAGGAAAGTCGCCAGTGGGCAGTTTAGCCACCAGCACCCCCGAATTCGCATCACACGACCTCAACCTCTTCACTCGTCATTTTGGCATTTTCTTACTCTATCATTTCGTCGTTTTCTTACTCTACGGCTCAGGACCATTTCTAACATTTTATTCCCAACATACATTCGACCGCTACCCGGATCACCGACCCGAAACAAGAACCTACCAGCCGGGCTCATCCCTCCTCCACAACGAAGCGGTCCAGGAACCGCTTGTTCATATTCAGAAAAGCATTGAAAAAAAACACGAAAGAACATACCAATATTTGGCATTGAAAGCTTGACTCTGTCTTATGTACCTGGTTATACTTCCATTTTTATGATTGACTCTCTGCGGCATTCCTCTGGAATCGATTTGAAAGGTAACTCTTGGCCTTAAACTGACTTCAGCTTTTCACCGGTGAATTTTTGTGCCCCGCTCAGTGGAGTGAAAAAAAAGGGTTGGATGTAGGCAGCACAAATTCTTATTTTTGTTTCAGGGTGGTGTTTTTTTTTTTTCTTTCACACTACAAATGTGAGGTGTGAATTTTGTGCAACAGTGGGGTGAGGGTTTCTAGTGAGTGGATATTTGGAGCGGTGAGCTTCGCGGCCATGTGAGCCTGAGATGGTGAATATTTTTGTGAAATTGTGCAAGATGGTGTAAGAAAATGTAGATGTGTGCACCAAATAATTATGGCCCACTATTACAACCATACAGGTACAGTGACACTGGTGTCTTTTTGCAGATGGATTTGGTGGCGGGACTTATTCTTGAGAAAGCACTTTAAATGCAACTATAATCAAGTCACTTGTGTTTCCGTGAACCTCAGACCTAACCCTCTCCCATCTTCCAATAGTGATGCACATAGGTCAAGTGCTGTCCACCCTTTTGACCGCTTCAGCCATCTGGGGCCATCCCAATTTGGTGCATTCATTGAAGTCAGGTGCTATCCCTTCTATAACTTGTTTTCACAGGAGCATCGTGCTACCCCCAAAGTCTATACGGCCTGCATCAATGCGAACAACATCGCTCTTACCTTCATATGCTCTCATTCCTCATCCTTGATTTAGTCTCATTTTGTTGCAGGATGATGGTATTCTTTTGGGATTTTCAATGCTTTCTTCCTGAACAATATTCAGGTCCATACATCTACCTCGGACCAATTCACTGCTGCCAGTGCCAAAGCAACCTTCTTCATGAATGGCAACAACTGGGACTGCATTTACAACACTGATCACATTTCGGATGTCAAGTATGTGTATACTGCTGGCCACCAGATCGGGAGTCACACTTGGTCTCACCACTCTCTCGATGGCACAGATTCAGGACATGATGTTCCGCATGAAGGAGGCCTTCTCATGCATCCTTGGCATCAAGCTGGTGTTCATGCACCCACCATACAGAAGCTACAACAGCAACATCCAATTGATCACGGCTGCCCGGGGATAGAGTCTCGTGCCATGGGACTGGGACACTGGTGATGCAGATGAATAACACAGCTCAGTCAGAGGCACTGTATAATGATGTTGTCAACATAAAGGTCTAAAATGCCCTGATTTTGGAGCATGAAACCGAAGGCGAGTTTCTCCAACTTGATATTCTCAGCCAATTTCCTAAAGCGATTTTCCACCAGTGGGAATGGCCGACATGCTTGTACCTATCGCTATCAAACTTTCCAAGAGCAAGGGTTATAATGTAATTCAACCTCGTTGGGTCAAATACCTTCATTTACATTTTCCAGCTTGTCAGTATAGCCAAATGTCTTGGTGTGGATCCTTATCAGGTCATTGGAGTTCCCCAGCAGTAATCTGTAGGCCTACAACATTGCTCATAGCCTTACCTGCCTCATTGCCTTTCTTTATCTAGTCCTCTTGGACATGCAATGGCAGTCCTGCCCCTGGTCAGGCCTGCGAGGGGTTGATCACGTGTGAAACTGGTATACCTGGGCTTCTCCTCAACTGCGCCTTCTGGTCACACCTCTACACCCACGTCCACACCCACGTCCACGTCCACATCTTCTAGTGCCACTCCTAGTGGCGGATGTGTGTAGACATCTACTGTTGTAAGTGGAGACAATCTCCGATGATCAGCTGCATGCACTGAATCTGGCGATAAACAGTGGTTGTACTAGTATGTTTCCCTTCCATCCTTTCATGTCAATTTTTACAGAGTTGTTTTGGTAGATCTTCAAATTGGTCAAATCTTTTGCCTCACTAGTGGAGGTGGCAGATCCAGATGCATGCAGACATATACTGTCGTAAGCAGAGACATCTGTTCAACCATCGAGGCGAGGACTGGCGTCTCTGATTCTCAGCTGCACACATTGAATTCTGGGATTAACAGTGGCTGCACAAGTATGTTGCTCTTCTACCCTTCCATGTCGACATTAATGTTGTCAAAACTCCAAAAGTCGAGTCACAACTTAAAAAGTCGACTTCGGGGTGCACTCAACTCAACTCGGCTCAACTTGATCCCATCAAGTCGACTTGAAGTCGACTCAGGTCGACTCAAGTCGATGAAGTCAGGGTTCTTTAAGGGATTTTCTGCACAGCCTGTAGTTATTGCGGAGCATTGAATAAAAAGTAGTATCACTTGATTCCAGTCACCTGAGCCATATACAAGTTACAAGTACAATTTCAACACTACTTTCGTACCGCAATATGCGCCAACTTCCTCCTCTGGCATGAAAATATTGTCTGCCATGTGAAAGCATCTTTCGATTGCCTGTGCAGCAGTATTCCGATCACAGACCTGGTATTGGGGCACCCAGGCATTTATTCAAAATTGCTCAAGTTGCAACATACTATAATGTGTTACGCTACATTACGACGTCATCTCACAAGGGCTAATGCTGGCCTGGGCAGTTAGCTAAAAGGGATATAATGTGTCTCGAACCATTAGAAAGGCGCTGGACAATGATCCTGGTAAAGGGTTGACATGAGAAGCCGCTAATGGAGCAATCACGGAAAGTGCCTTACCATCCTGGAAACGGATTGGGGCTACTGCACATCCCTGACTAAGGGCGTATTACAAGGGATTATCCTTCTGAACTAGGAGGACTGTTGTTGGACATCATCTGACGTCTTCAGGACTGCCAAGAGATGGTTAAACTTGGATGATCCACCCATTGACTAAGAAACCATACTCGGGTACTAGGAAGCAACGGCTATTGTGGTTTTCAGACAAATCATTTAAGAGGGTTGAAGCGGGACCAATTGAAGTGAATGGTTGCCAAGGAGGGTAACGGTGGGCTGACGAGGAAGTCGGCTAAAAGTTGACATATCAACAATATCCCATCACGATCGTTCTAAGCGATGTAGATCTTGACTCATTGCTAAGCTCGGCTCGTCAATGTTCCTTATAAATCTGTTCTGTTTTACTAATCACTTGATATCCGACAGGAGCTCGTCGGCTAGCTGCCATACCACTAGTCATATACCCTGAACCCTGTCTCACGTTGTATCTGTCTCGTTTATATTTAGAATCCTGTAAAGTATTTAATTGGATGGTTATGGGAGGAACACCAGTGAATCTCACCCCACCTGTTGGATGCGAAGTTATCAGACTTCACACTTGACCGATCGAGTAGGCATTCATTCGGAGACACCCAGAAGCTATACCAAGTTTCGTTTGTTTTCCCTGTTTGAATATTATCTGTGTTGGATTTGGATCTTTATAAACAGCGTGTGGACATATTGGATAAACGGAACGGACACATGGAATATAAGGAAATGGATCAGACTTGACAATTGGTTGTAATCTCGCAAGGATTAGCAATCGCGGATACTATTTGGAATCGGGATTCATAAGAATCACTTGCGTTTTGCATCGGAATACTACCTCCAAACCTAGACCCACATCACATAAAACCGTTGAACATAAAATCTTGTCTGTCTATCCGCGATTGCGCCTAGAACGGATTCGAGCAATTTATCTATACGACTTGTGGACCTATAAAGTCTTGCTTCTCAAAGAGAATTAAAGTTCAAATTGCCACAATCTATACTGGATTGGAACCCCGAACTTGCACGAGGATTATAGTGTTTGAGTTGTTGTAGTCACATTTATTGAACTGCATATTCATTTACAAGGTTTGGTTTGTGGTTATTTCACTGCTAGCCCCATAGTCACCGTTTCAACGGCGCGTGGACATATTGGATAAACGGCAACAGACGCGTGGATTATAAGGAAACAAATTGGACTAACAATCGGTGCTTAATCTCGAAAGAGTTAGCAACCGCAGATACTATTTGGGCTTGGAATACTATAAGAATCACTTGTGTTTTGCCTCGGATTAAATCCACCAAATTTTGACCCAAACTATACAAATTGTTGAACATAAAATCTCGTCTGACTATCCGCAATTGCGCCTAGAACCGTCTCGAGCAATTTATCAATACACCTTGTAGACCTTTAAGTCTTTGCATTTGTTAAAAGAGAACTAAGGTTCAAATTGCCACAATCTATACTGGATTGGAACCCTGAACTTGCACAAGGATTATAGTGTTTTGGAGTTGATATATTACATCTTGAACCGCGTATGGCTTTGGCGAGTCGTGTGATATTACCTAACCCAGCACCTGCTTCGGTGTCCGGGTTGCTTGAACGACTTCGTGCTTTGGTGTTGCTTAAGCAGTCACTTGCAGTTAGCTTGAGTGGTCTTTGCATTTGCAGTGATGGTGCTTGAGCAGTTTAGCCAGCTTAAGCAGATTAAGCACACGAAGAGCTCCACCACTATCATGCGCCTTTTTACACTGGACTCTGCTGTCGCACAGACATACAGCTTCGAAAAAGAAGTCGACACGAACTGCATATGTCCGGGGGTCTGTTGAGGCTGCGCAACGCAAGGGTGTTATTTAATTTCACTTACATCCCACATAGTTACTTATATTGCACGTAAATACCTACCTTCATATTATTACTTACATCCCACTTGTGCCATAAATACCTACCTTTGTATTAAAATTGTCTTCGGTGTTCTTCTCTTATGGATAAGCCAAATAAAATATGATCTGTACGATTAAACAACAAGCTCAGCCTCTGGCTGCTCACCATGTTCGGCCAAGCACCTCAAATAGTCCTGCCACATCTGCTCCGCAATACGATCCCTACGATCAGAAGCCCGATCATGCTCTTCTTCTGCCGAAAATATCCATGCCGAGCTCCTCTGCAGATATATTCATGGGGCTCATCACCAACAAAATCCCGCAGGGAGTCCTCACGGTGCAGCGGTGTGGCCAAGTGAGGAGGATCAGTGATAAGATCCTGCACATCATCACCCACATTGTGAATATGGATGAAGTTGTGCAACACCCCGATCGCGCAGACAAACCTAGCCTGTGTCTCAATCGGGTACTCCTGAGCACACGTGAATAAGGACCAGCGCCGCTTGACAATCCCAAAAAATTTAAAATGTGTTCGACAATGTTGCGTAGCTGTGTATGGCGGAGATTGAAGAGCTCTTTTGCATTGCGGGGCCTGGAGAGCAAAAAAATGAGGGTAAAATTAGTTGAGGTGCAAACAATCTTACCGCTGTTTCGAAGTCCCCCATTCTTTGAGATGGTATCTCACACCACAATACAGGGTCATCAAGACATCACAGAGAGGGAATCCGGCGTCAGCGAGGTAATACATACCCCGAGGGACAGCAACGTCGCGCTCACGTGCATAATTGAAGATTTGCGAGTCCGACGCACTGCCCTCCCATCCGCTGAGAATATAAACAAAAAGCAACACAAAGTTGCAGGCTGCCAACACATTTTGGCTGATAAAACCCTTCCGATTTCGATAACGAGCCATTGCCTCGGATAGAACCCAAGCATGGAAGTGCAACCCATCGATCGCACTGCGGCAATTGCGAAAGTATGGGTAAAATTTGGGTTCCTTTTTGATTTCAGGTGGGGTGTCATTTGAAGGAAGATGGAGATGTTTGGAATAAGATGGCCCGACAAGACACCTGAGAGTGGAATAAACAGAGCTGCCGGGTAGAAGACATTAGATCTGATCAATAGGCATGTGAGTGCACGTACATTTGAATGGTCTCCGCACTGCGTTGGAAGCGCTCCTGCAAAACACGCATACTGCACCCAGTACGTGCAAAATGAAGGAGTGTCACTAATTTTTCGTCTGCAGTAACGTATTTGGTACTCCTGAGACCGCAGAAAGTCTGCAATTCAAAGGAGAGCTGAAAGAAAACGTGCTACACGATGCCAAGCTGGTCCTTGAAGCGGCCATTGTGCCCCTGGATGAGCTTATTGAGCCACAGCTGTCCAGTGAGCATGGATGTGTGCATGGCAATAGGGTCTGGGAGATCAAGGTGTAGCGTAGCAGTGAACACTACCACTGTGTAAAGCAAGGACGTGACCAATAGCCGTCTGCGGCGCTGCTTGAGCTCTTGCTTCTTTTTGGCTTTGTGACGCGCTATGGCAACATCATCTACATGGCATCGAGGATCCTGAGAGTTTTCGTTGGCCATGGCATGTTGAGGATGGCCGTAGACACGTCAAAGGCCAAGTCAAAGATAAGTTTATGGTTATTTGTGCTATGTGACAGATGTGACTCTACGCGTTAGCCATGTGGGAGATTGGTTGCTATGCTAGCCGAAGCCTGGGCCGATTGGAATGGGTTGCTGAGCCGATCCACCCGAGCAGGGCCTTGTCAACAAAACAAAAATTGGAAGTTGGGCCCTGAATTTCAAAAAGGTCCTTAATACTTGGAGGAAAGTTCTAAAAGACGGCGAAAATCTCCTGGAAGCAGCCTTCCAGGAGTCTAAAGTTTTAGTGGGTATCGCTCCTCTCTGTCCTCCGGGACGGAACTGGTAGCTTGCTACCGGGGAGGAAATGAGTTCCACACTGCCAGACACCGGTGTACATCAAGTATCTCTCTAGCGGACTCCTAATTTTTCTCTTGAGTGGGTGATACTGTGAGGAAAAGCGCACGGCAGGGACTGATTTTATCAGGCTGCCCATCGTTCATCACTCCCCCCCCCAAAAAAAAAAAAAAAAAAAAAAAAAACCTTAGAACACATTTAGAGTTTGTGATCTGGATCCTCAAATAGCCGACCACATGTTTCGGTGTATCCGCATCTGATGAAATCTGGCAACTCTAGCAACTGAAACACTTGTGACCCAGCGCATCCCCTTAATGTCTCAACACAATGCAATACATTGCCTAACTCCCATTCCTTTGGCCTGTTTCCGTTACTTAAGTGGATGTTGGACACAAGTCGAACAAAGTTCTTTGACTGGTTAATCGGCTACACGTTCCCTTACAGTGTTTCAGGGCAAGACTTGCCAATGGACATTCTAATTCCTTAGAACGTCCACCCATAGGGTTGGACACGGGTACCAGGTCTACCCGCGGGTTTGGCCCATGGGTATTTGCAGGTACGGGTACAGGTCGGCATTCCTCACTTGTGCCATTTCCGTGTACCCGACCCACAAACCCGCGGGTCTTTACGGGTCCAGCAGGGTCCAGCTTGAGGTGATTTGGAGGCCTGAGTTGATGGTGGTAGCTTTCATGGAAATATCCAGGTCTAAGTCAACTTGTAGCAGCTAAAACATATCAGTACACTGTACACACCTTTTATTTTGTTATTTTTCGAAAAACTGACTAGTTCGCAGCAACTTTGAATGTTAATTCATAAAGCTGGATGCAGAGCTTCATTGAGGGTGTGTCTCCGATCCAGACACCTCTTTTGCGCTGAGATTCTGAGTTTTAGGAGACAATTTTAACGCCCAAATAATAGGTGACCTGCACACAGATTTGCAAACCCACGGGTAATTCGCCACCCGCAGGTAGACCCGTATGGGTTTTGAACCCAACCCGTACTGGGTACAGATTATGCGGGTACGGGTACGGGTTGGTGCTCTGGTACCCGCGGGTTGACCTGTGTCCAACCCTATCCACCTGTTTCTCTGTGGTTCGCCCAACAGCTACCAGGAACCAGTACTGTTGCATAGAAACAACAGTTTCAGCAATGAGCCCAATCAGAAACACGCAAAATTATGTGTATCTAACTATGGCCCAATTACTGTCTTATCACTGTGCTGAGAGCTGACTCACCTGAGCAATTATGGTGCAGGGATCATTCATGAAGAACAGATTCCCAAGTGGAGATTTGCACAGAATACTCAGACTCCCAGTCTCAGACCTGATTCGTTTCTGAACCTGGCGCAGAGCATCAAATGAAGGAACATTCTTGGATTTTGCTTCCTCCAAAATCCAGAGGAATACTCTCATGAGCGAGTTTGAAATGCACAACCTCAGCAAATTGTCCAAAGTATCAAGAAGGAACATCTAGGAATTTACTGTCAGCTATCCGGTATCCAGCATCTAAAAATGGCCCCACCATCTATGTTGGATATGGAAACCACTCTGGCAACTTGGAGCCCTCCGCATCTGTGTTCACATTGTTCTCGAGGTCAGGTCCCCCATCCAGGTCTTGAAGTGTTGATTTGGACATCAGTTGATATATTCAGAGCAAAAAATAAATAAATTGAAAAGGGACGACACCATCAAGCAGCTTCCAGACAAACAACACGTTGTGGAAGAAGTGAAGAGGGGAAAGTCATGTGATCAAGATTCAACTGTCCTGATATGGATGAAACTAAACCATCAACACGACACTGAACTCAACTCACCGATGTTTGCCGTAATCCCACTTAAGAAGAAGTCCTCCTCGTCGTCTTCGGCAAGCAGCTCCTTCATCACATCATTGCCTCCAAACCCTAGCGCCTTTGCAACACCTTCTGCATCCAGCAGGCTGAAAACTTCAGCTTGTTTCTGCAACTGGGCATGGTGCACATTCACATCTGCAGCATTGTTCCCAGCGTCAAAGTTGGCACCATTGGCTTCATATCTCGCCCACATCTCCTTCTGCTGCACTGGGTAGGCTGGAACTCAAAGAGCCGCTTGGAATGGGGCTGTGAATGTGCTCATGCGTAAATGTGAAGTCCTGAATTCCTGAGGCCGCAGACTCGTCTTGCCTCTCATTTCAAGCCTCGTCTGCTTTCTTTTGCATTCTCAAGTCGCTTGACCGCCTCGAAGTGCTTGATTGACTGTAAATGCTTTGCCACGCTTCTGACACCAATCTTATGTGGTGCTTGCTTGGTATTCTGGTTGAACAAACTTTGCACTCGACCTTCATGCCATCTGGGTCGACTATAAAGTCTGCAGGACTTGTTAATGTCAAGATAATGCTCTTCTCATCTGTGCCATTACCCTCCTCGCTCAGTTTCGTTCCACTTCCCTTTGGCAATATCAGGTAAGCAGACAAGCAATGATTCTCCCAGAAATCACAAGTATTATTCACTGTGTCTGGTCCCTGAACTGCCGAAGCTCCATTCTGCCGCATAACGTGCTCCAATGCATTACCGCCATGCCTGCCATTTTGCAATAACTGCATTTCTATCAAAGATGCAGGATCATGAATGATGCGCTGCACGGCCCATATAGTGCTGGATTTTCATCAAGGCTCTCTTTGTCCCCTTTGAAAATGTCCTAGGCTCCCCCTTCCACACCCACTCAATTGGAGGATCTGCTCAGGCAAAGTCTTCAGTGCGATGGTACAAGAATCTCTGGTCGCACCTTCCCCTACTACCACTCAAAAAAGGCCTCATGACGACATCGACCCTGGCTCCAATAAAGAAGGCTACAGCAGCATTCCCACCTTCACTGTCCCCAACCCGAACACCGTCCAAGCTGTCCAGTGCTTCACTGAGAGGAAACAGCTCTGTGCTGAGCAGATCACTGAGCCAATGTCTTCATCAAGGTCGGCATGATCTTTTATCTTCTCTCGATCTTACTAACTCTTTTTTAAGGATCCGGTGAAACGGTGCACTTCTTATATGACTAGGAATAGCTAATTGATAGGTATTGCGAACAAACACCCAAAACAACCAACCACAACCAATCTACCTCCAAAGATCCAAGTGCTTCTCTTTGTGAGTTCGGGTCTGGGCTGTAGTATGGGACCAGCAGGTTTGAACAAACACAAGTTTGATTTATAGGCTTCTAAATACACACGATGCAACGTACTAGCAATATGCAACTGCCAACAACAACACTATTAGGAACCTAGGGATGGTCTGGGGGTGTGTTTATATGGGGTGGATACAAGATGGCTGGACCGCTAGGTCACGAACACCAGGGCAGAGGTTTGTAGGTTTGTGAAAATCCTCACCTTAGGCAACCTAAGGACTACTGAGGCTAACTCCAAATGACTCCAAGTCTCAAACGGCAAGACTCTCCTTGACTGCCGACCTATTCCTTAACCAAGAACAGGAACCTTTCCGCTTTCATCGGCACTAGCTCACTATAAGCATCTAGCTAGTGACCCAACACACTGTGACAGAGCTTCCATCTATATCAGGGTGAAGGCGAAGTAACTGACAAGTTATAGCCAAACTAGAGGTGGGGGAACCTAGTCCGTCTTCTTCTTAGTGTGCTTGAGTCAACACACAATCCACCTAACAAGCGATCCAACACACTACGGCAGAGCTTCCGCCTTGTCGGGGTGAAGGCAAAGTCACTAGCACAAACTGCAGCTGGGTCTCGAAGAGAACACCCTTGTTTCATATGTGGAGGTCTAGGAACAACAACACAAAATCCTCAACTTAATCACTCAATGTTCCAGAGTCAACAGTCTACTGATTACAATATAAAGACTACTACAAGTGAAGTTCAGTATCAACCTCCACTAGCAGCCTGAGTCCAGTAGCACCAGCTTCGTCCAAAGTCTGGGGCTTAATTTTCCTGGCTCTAGTCTACTCTGTGGTCCCTGTTATACTACTAGGTTCAAGATAAATGTGAAAAGAAAGCTGAATAATACAATAAGCAATATTAGATGACGAGAAATACGGTCCAATGACTCGACTGCTGTTTGCTTTTTGGGACTGGTTGGTATATGCCAGGTCAGCCTCGCTGACCGGCTAGTGTTCAACCATGGGTATATCACTTGATCCTCAGCCCTCTGTCTATGCCGAGCACCACTTCCGGACCAACCAGCAATGTAGCCAGTGATCTAGGTCATCTCTACTCTGTCAGAACAACGATCTGTCCTTCCTAGACGATGCATCGTTGTGACCGACAGTCATAACGTCGATCAGACCTCCGGTCTTTGGTACAGTCTGTACGATCGTCTCTAACCCCGTTCCAATAGCCTGCTTGCTATTCTGCTTGTCCTAGCTGCCCAGATCAGGCACTAGCCTCATGTTACTTCATCTCATATGTCATGGTATGTCTTTGTCAAGGCCCTAGCCGAGCGTTAGTTGGGTCGTTCCACCTATTGCCACCTAGTCGCTTATCTAGAGATTAGATAGTACTACCGGATCTCGCACCGAGCTTCCTAGCTCAAAGCACTGTTCCCTAGTTGCACTTCCCTTGTAGATATCTGTCTGCTAGACCCTCACTAGCTACGTCGCAAGTCATCTCTGGACTACTAGAGTCTCCTAGGTTATGTCTCATAAATGTATAGGCAGTGGTTTAATCCCTGGTTGTTTGTACACTCAACTAGCAGCTAGCGTGTCACACTAGTGTAGCCTCGTGCTACAGTCAGCAGTTAGGGCTCGCTCTGACTCTCCTTTATATCACCTAACAAGTGGTCTGCGTACCAGCTGGGATGCTAGTAACAACAGAAGTGCTAGTTGCTTCCCGTTGTATAAATACTGGTCATAGGAAATTGCAAAATTAGCCCTAGATGCTGCACATTTATGTTACGCTGTTTCACCAGCTCCTGTTTGCAATGCCAAACTACTTGTGCACTTACTTCATGTATCAAACCAGCTTGATGGTATTGTAATGGTGGCACCGCTGTATGCTGTCTCGCCGGATCTTGAGGTTTATCCTATTAACATCTTGAATGAATCTACTTACACATGTCTAGAAAAAAA
This sequence comes from Mycena olivaceomarginata, assembly GCA_029378375.1. Lineage (NCBI taxonomy): Eukaryota > Fungi > Basidiomycota > Agaricomycetes > Agaricales > Mycenaceae > Mycena > Mycena olivaceomarginata. The sequence continues at coordinate 20,651 of JARKIC010003080.1, forward strand.
ATTGAACCTATGCTGCTGCCGTACCCTCGAGCAAAATCAGCTCATACAAGGGCACTGTTCCAACAAACACTTTACTTGTATGTCATTCTCATGGATTGTTCGAGCTGATCAATCTAATGTGGAGACAGGCTATTGTGAAGGCTCGTTGCTTTGACCTTCCCCCCAGTATCGAGACCAACGCTGCTGACTTCGAGAAAGTCATTGCTGTCGTCCAAGAAGCCTTCACTCAATTACGTACCAAATCAAAAAAGTTGGTGTGTCATGTTACCATATATGTCCTATCTCAACGATATCTTTATATGTATTGTAGCTGGGTGCCAGTCTGAAGCTCAACAAAACTGACAAGAAGCCGGCGCTGAGCAGCAACCATCAAAATATCTTCAAGCTTGCCCAGATTTTTGTCGAAGGTAGCCAGTGCACCATAACCATCAAGCTCTGTGCATGTATAGCACTGATGGTAAGTCTATTACATGATTTTCTTTTTCATTCCACCCATTCACATCTATTATAGCGTCAAGTCTATCTCCAAGAGAATAGTCCCAAATTTTGGGACAAGCTCAACTCCACTGTTGCCGGAATCTGCACCAAAGCAAGGGGCAATGCCAAGATGATTGCACAGTGCGTGCAATAACTATTTTTTATACCTTGATCACAAACTAGCCCATTGTGTTGGTGCAGGGCCTTTCATCACATTCTCGAGAAGAATCAAGATCTTCACAGTGTCAAGGCGGGCTACAGCATTGCGGACAGCGCCATTGAAAAGCTTCAGCAGGAAATTGATGATGTCATCGATGCAAACACACTGAATATGGCGACCTTGGGGCAGTGCCGATTGCAGCATAGCTAGTTATTTACATGCTCTGAATATATCTGATTGCGGCTTTCATTTGCGACTGACTACCAGTATCTAAAATCCACTGAACACACTCGGCTGGCAGAGCTGCTGGAAACCAGCCCTCTGGACCAGCTGTCCTCCAGCCATACCTGGGGTCTTGCTGGACCCATTTGCAATGTGGGCTGGAAACCAGGACAGTGTCGGGTGGACCCCAGTCTCTACCGACATGCAGTAGATATCTCAGCTCCACCTGGAGCCAACATGTATGCTGGTTGGCAGTGTAGTTGGTGTGCAGAAGGTGGTAGGACATCTGTGGTGTGGTGTAGTGGGCAGTACTGTGAATACTGAGGTGCTCATAGTCATAGAGGATCAGCTGGAGACTCCAGCGACATCACTCAGTTGCATTTGATGGCAATTACTATATATGGTAATGCCATAGGTTTTACCGTAACCATATATTACACTATTTCACTGTAACCTCCAATCATGGGATTTCACATTTTTTTCCTTCTTTGAGGGGCTTGTTGTGCCAAAGAAAAAATTCACACCTGCTTACCTCTTTCAGTACCACAGCCTCAAATCATTATCAGCTCAGGTCTTCTGTCCCTATCTTGACCTGATATTGGTATATTTGATATCAGTTGCCCGAGCCTTAACTCATGCTACTCTAACCTGAAGAAGTTGCTAACTAGACTTTTTTTTTGGCATCTTAGCCTTGGATTTCCACTGATACAAATGCATGCACTAACAAAGTATATCAAATTTTTCCAGAAAATACCTAACACCTAATGGAGGGGTATATAAGAGCCCAGGGGCCAATGTCAAAATTGATGGTCAAACTCACTACTGTTTATATCTATAATTTGCCACTAGCTGGCACCCCACTCCATCAGCATGTGAACAATCCCTGTGTGGCCCCCTTGGGCAGCAGCCTGCAAGGAGCTCCCATATTCTCCCTCTGCTGCATTGACATCAGCACCCTTGTCAAGGAGGATGCCGACAATCTCTGTGTGGCCCCATCGAGCAGCAGCCTGCAAGGAGCTCCCATATCTTCCCCCTGCTGCATTGACATCAGCACCCTTGTCAAGGAGGATGCCAACAATCTCTGTGTGGCCCTCTAGGGCAGCAGCCTGCAAGGAGCTCACATATTCTCCCTCTGCTGCATTGACATCAGCACCCTTGTCAAGGAGGATGCCGACAATCTCTGTGTGGCCCCTTTGGGCAGCAGCCTGCAAGGAGCTCCCATATCTTCCCCCTGCTGCATTGACATCAGCACCCTTGTCAAGGAGGATGCCAACAATCTCTGTGTGGCCCTCTAGGGCAGCAGCCTGCAAGCAGCTCACATATTCTCCCTCTGCTGCATTGACATCAGCACCCTTGTCAAGGAGGATGCTGACAATCTCTGTGTGGCCCCTTTGGGCAGCAGCCTGCAAGGAGCTCCCATATTCTCCCCCTGATGCATTGACATCAGCACCCTTGTCAAGGAGGATGCAGACAATCTCTGTGTGGCCCCTTTGGGCAGCAATCTGCAAGGTGCTCTCATATTCTGCCCCTGCTGCATTGACATCAGCACCCTTGTCAAGGAGGATGCCGACAATCTCTGTGTCGCCCCATTCAGCAGCAGCCTGCAAGGAGCTCCCATAGAGTCCCCCTGCTGCATTGACATCAGCACCCTTGTCAAGGAGGATGCAGACAATCTCTGTGTCGCCCCATCGGGCAGCAGCCTGCAAGGAGCTCCCATATTCTCCCCCTGCTGCATTGACATCAGCACCCTTGTCAAGGAGGATGCAGACAATCTCTGTGTGGCCCCCTTGGGCAGCAGCCTGCAAGGAGCTCCCATATCTTCCCCCTGCTGCATTGACATCAGCACCCATGTCAAGGAGGATGCCGACAATCTCTGTGTGGCCCCCTTCGGCAGCAGCCTGCAAGGAGCTCCCATATTCTCCCCCTGCTGCATTGACATCAGCACCCTTGTCAAGGAGGATGCCGACAATCTCTGTGTGGCCCCCTTCGGCAGCAGCCTGCAAGGAGCTCCCATATTCTCCCCCTGATGCATTGACATCAGCACCCTTGTCAAGGAGGATGCAGACAATCTCTGTGTGGCCCCCTTCGGCAGCAGCCTGCAAGGAGCTCCCATATCTTCCCCCTGCTGCATTGACATCAGCACCCTTGTCAAGGAGGATGCCGACAATCTCTGTGTGGCCCCCTTGGGCAGCAGCCTGCAAAGAGCTCCCATAGCTTCCCCCTGCTGCATTGACATCAGCACCCTTGTCAAGGAGGATGCAGACAATCTCTGTGTGGCCCCCTTGGGCAGCAGCCTGCAAAGAGCTCCCATAGCTTCCCCCTGCTGCATTGACATCAGCACCCTTTTCAAGGAGGATGCCGACAATCTCTGTGTGGCCCCTTTGGGCAGCAGCCTGCAAGGCACTCCCATATTCTCCCCCTGCTGCATTGACATCAGCACCCTTGTCAAGGAGGATGCCGACAATCTCTGTGTGGCCCCCCTTGGGCAGCAGCCTGCAAGGAGCTCCCATATTTTCCCCCTACTGCATTGACATCAGCACCCTTGTCAAGGAGGATGCAGACAATCTCTGTGTGGCCCCGTTGGGCAGCAGCCTGCAAGGAGCTCCCATATTCTCCCCCTGCTGCATTGACATCAGCACCCTTGCCAAGGAGGATGCGGACAATCTCTGTATAGCCATAATATGATGCTACAATGATTGGTTGGTTGGCTGAATGCTGTGGCAAAGCTGCTCCCTCCAGCAAAGACTTTACACTGTCCACAAGGTTTGCTGCTGCTGCAATCCATAATGCAGAGGCCTGTGATGGCCAATCTGCATAATCCCATGGCAGAGAGTTCCATTTCCACATCCAGGATTTTTTAGTTGGATTCATTGTTTCTTTCCACTGAAAACCCTGACAAAGAAACTCTAGAAGACTTTCCCTGAGTTGAACTTCAGGCTGTCCAGCAGCATGTGCAAGGCAATACTGTGAATACTTGACCAGATGGGGTAAATTCCCCAACTCCCAGGATGAATCAGGATATCCATCAAAGGCAAGGAATGTGAGCAGAGTTTGTGTTATCTCTGTTTGGGCATCTGGGAACAGCAGGGCCTGAATGCTGTCCAGATATTCCTGTGTGGTGTAGTGAACAAGTCGCACCACAGAAGATTCTCTGTCCACAATGACAAGCCCAGCGCAGACAGAGAGAATAATCTCAATGTCCATAAGATCCTCCTCCTCATCCAGCTTTTGCATGCCTGGTTTAACAGCAAGAGCAGCTTGTAACTCTTCCACTGTTAATGGTCTCTTTGCATTTGCGACCCAAGTAATGGCCGAGTGAGCTGTCTTCCTGTCTGCATTGCTCTGGGCATCAATTCGCTGTATTGCAATATCATAGCTGCCATAAAGACTCTCTGGGAGGGCATTCAGAGCTTCTCGAACTTCCCGGATTGTATTCTTTGTGCTTAGGGAATCAATGTGAAGCTTGGCAAGAAGGAACCTGGTTGAAATTTATTTCAGTTTCTTTCCAACAATGATTTATCACAGCTTACATTCCATCTACAGATTTACTGCTGATTTTTGAATAAATGTCTTCTCGTAACTTGGGTTGCCTCTGGACATGCTTGGACAGGCGTGGAGACAACTTGATCTGTGCATTGATGTAAGCTTGAATATCCTCTGGTGCTGCCTGAATATCCAGGGTTTCAAGATTGGGAAGGGAGGAGGACTCTGGAGAAATATTTGGCCGTGAAGTGATCATTAAGTTCACATTGCTACCATTTCTGCTAGATGTTGGAGTAGAATTCCCCGTTGAAATGCGGGAGACTCATTGGGATATTCATCCATGGCATCAACGGTAACAAGACCTGTGAAAACTCCTTCAGGCTAGAGCTGAGGATGTTGGCAACTTCCTGCAGTGATGGTACAGTGCCCTTCTCCTGGTGCTGCTTGTATAAATTTTCTGCAATAGAGCCGATGTCCCTGTCAAGTACAAGCTGTCTCCAGAGACCTGCCAGAAGTTTGAGTGGTGATTGCTGGTCGGCTTCCTTGTGATTCAAATAAATGCAAGCAACACCAATATCCTTGTTGTTTCTGAATGCAGTACTGAGATATTCCACAACCATTGATCTAGGATTGTCATAATTATTAGCACCCACTCCATGTAGAGAATGAACACACGCAAGGATTGTTTTTCCCAGCACCGGCTGGAAATTTCAGCTTGTTTAGTCTGGCGCAGCTATAAGAGTGATGAATTACGTACGAATTCCACAGCACCAAAGGGTGCTTCCAGAACCAGATTCCCATTTTTTGAAGACAGGATCTGCAAGCAGCCATCCACCAGTTCCCTTCTCCCGCAGCTGTGAGATATCTGCATGTCGTAGAAAGAAATTGATTGGCGAAAGCCAGTCAATGATTTTTTTTGCGTTCTTCTTCCTTGTCGCCATAATGAAAATTCACGGTGGGACCTTGCCCAGCACCTCCATGACCACCCTGTCCTCGCCAATACCCTCTCCACCATCACCTCCTTTGCCTCCTGGGTGAAATAAATACGGATGTTAATATACTAATCAAATTCCTCTCGCACCATGGATGGTAAGGTGGAGTCCACTGGGTGGGAGAGCCATGTCCATTCTGAGTAAGTGGGGATCTTATGTATGAGGTATGTTAGCCAGTGCCAGAGGTCACATGTGAGACAGAACCAACCAAAGAGGATATATTGCTGCAGTAGACTTGGGGGTCGTAGCACGAAGATTGTGTTGGGGCAAAGACAAGTATAAGAGGAAGGGTGGGAGGAACATGCACAGAGCACGTTGCGCTTTAAATTAGATAAAAGGCTGTGACGGGAGATCCGGGGTTCTAGTCCAGTACGTTACGAACATCGAACTTAGATTGATGTGGCGCTTGGATGATGACAGCCAGCTGACAGCGGACGCTTCCATATAGGACTCCCGAATGAACTGCCGCAGTCCCGCTCGAACTGTAGATCAGCCAATTCTGCAGCTCAATGTTGATGGGCTGGAGGGTAGTAGTTGCGGTGCCCAGAGTGAGGACTTGCGGATGTTGCATGGCCTGCAGTACTTAACGTCGGTGCCAAACTTGGATTGACAGTGATGCTTCTGCATCTGATTCACAGCAAGCTTTCATCTCGCTGGCAACGAAGATTCGATCTTGAGCTCCGATTCAAAAATAGAAAAGAAATATTGGGGATGCAGGCAATGAACTAGTGTACTCTTGTTGGAAATGAAGCCCAACCTGTGAGACGAACTAACTCCCTTTCAACCGGATCGGTGGCGGTACCGTTAATAACGCCGTCTTAATCACCGACTCCATTGATCGGACTCCGATCAAAATCTAGCTTCCCGCCCACTCATGTATTCCCGTCTCGGTCCCTGGGACAGCTGCGCTCGCTCCGGCTCTCTTCCAAGACCAGCAGACCACGACGGCGGTGTGTACCGGCCATTCGTTTTCCTTCTTCGATGGTATCGAGCGCCAAGCTGCTCTGTTGACTCACACGACCTCCGACTCCGACCAGCTCACCTCGGGCCTGCACGCCGTCGACGGCGAGTACGCTGTCGCTGTCCTCGCGTCCGTTCCTCTCCGCTGCCACCGCCACTCTGCTCTACGACCCCAACGGCCACCATGCGCCATCTAACGCTGCTTGTTGCTGCCTCTCACCAGCATCCTCCTCCTTTGGAGCTTTCGGGAGCTGTGGGAACGCGAGCGGGCGGGAGGGAGTTTTCGTCGAGCGCGCGCGATTTTGGGGTTGCGGGTGCGAGGGATGGAGGCTATGGTAGGTGTTGTTCTGCATTTTTCTTGCATTTTTGCGGGCGCACACGACTTGGTCACCAGCGCTGGCTTTTCGCCGTCCGCTCATTCTACCCGTCCCTCTTCTCTTTTCTTCTCACTCCGACGGTCCTCACACGACCCCTCTTCTTTCCTTCTTTCCTCCCCACTCGACTTTACTTAGACCGCCGCTTACTTCGTCCCCATTCTTGCTTTATATTTTGGTATTACTTCCCCCCTCCGCCTCGCGCATGCGAGGCTTGATCTCTTTCTTTTTCTTACTATACATATATCTTCTCCTCTTCCTCCTCCTGCTTTAACTGAAAATGTCATCTCTCTAGGCTTCGCCCCGCGCGACCGCGACCGCGACGTCCGCGACACCCACCCCCCTCCTACCCACCCTCCACCAGCAGCAGCACGGCGACTTCGACCTCGACCCGCCCGGGAGCGGCGCGACCTCGCGCCGTCACAGCGTCTCCGTCGTGCAGCCGCACCGCCGCCTCGCGGGCTTCCACGTCCCCGACGCCGCGGGCGGGGGGTCGCCGTCGCCTGGCCCGTCGGCGCCTGGGGGGTACGGCGGCGGCGGAGGCGCGAGCAGCGACAACAACGGCCGCGGCTTTGGGGGCGGGGGCTGTTGTTGAGCGACGACGATCTGGAGATCGGGCTGGGGGGCCTGAGTCTGCATTCGGCGACCAGCCCCAGCAATACCTACGGCGGGGGTTCGGGCAGAGGAGGAGGGAGGACTCGTTGTCGGGGCGGTATGCCGAGCGCGGGTATGATGACTTGCGCGGCGGGGGGGGGAGAGGATGGGGGAGAGGGAAAGGGTGGGGAGCCCCCGATCCACGCGCCGCTGGCGATTGGGTGCAGCCCGTCATTGAGCATGGGGCTGGGGGGCTCGGCGGGGTGTCGCCGAGCGAGGCGCGCGGGGTGGGGGCGCCGACATCTGTGGTGGCGGAGCAGGGGCCGGAGGCGGGAAAAACTGGGCCTCGGACGTCTCGGCGTATTTCAGCCCGCCGCGGGAGCTGAATATCAACACAACCTCGGCGGCGGCGGCGGCGGGCGGGGAGAGGGGAGTTTCCGCAGTATGAGGGCGGCGGGGAGGAGGGGAGGAGGGGCACGGCGTGGTGCGGCGCCGGTGTCGCCTGTGCAGCGGTATGCGTCGGCAGGGCAGGGGCAGGGACAGGTGGGTTATTTCGTACTTTTTGTGGGCTGTGTCCGCGTCGACAGCGCCTGCGACTTGTGTCCATCGAGCACGCGACCAGCCGTGTCTTTTCGCGACGCTGGTGCCGGTCGTCGCATCCTCCTCTCTTTTCTTCGCTTCTCTTGTCTCGGCTTCGCTTCCCGCACGACGCTGACACCCTTCTGCGTCTTCTTCACAGTACGCCCAGCCGCCCTACTCAAATACTGACGGATGGATGGCACAGGCTACGCACGGACGACGACCCGATCCGGGTGGGCGACTTGGTGATTGTGGAGGCGGATCGGGGGAAGGATTTGGGTGGGTTTCCCTCCGCGTCGTCTGTCTTCTGTGGTTCTTGGTTTTCGGGAAGAGCCCTGTCATTCCCTGTCTGCCCCGCCTATTCCAGCGACGAGCTGCGCGGGATCGTTCTTTTTCTTTTTTTTCGATTGACAGTGAAGGAGACGAGACGCTGACGCATTTCTTTCCTTTGTAGGCAAGGGTCGTGAACGACAGCATCACGCTCGGAGAGTGGAGGTGTTTTGGGCGGGGCAGCAGCGCTTCGGTGGGTGCTTTTCCATTCTCCGTTCTTTGCTCTCCCCTCGCAGCATGTGTGATGGGCGACGAAGATGGTGTTGCGGCATCTCCGTCGCCCATCACAGATCCTGCGAAGAGTCCTTGCTCCTGCTTGATGTCCTACCGCCCACCCATGCTGACCCACTCATGCAGGTAGCGGCCAGTCGCCGCCCACGAGCCCTGGCGGCGCCGACGGCGGTGGGGGCGGGAAGAAGGAGATTGCGCCGAAGATGATATACGGCAAGGCGGGGGCGGGTGATGCGCAGTGAGTGTCGTTTCGTGTTTTTTCATCTCAGAGAGGGGAGAGCAGGAGAAGGAAGAGAAGAGGGAGACGATGCACAGCGACAGCGGCTAGCCTTTATCCGTGGTCGGTGGCTCGTGGTGGATGTCTGCCTTGTGCTCGTGCTCGGAGTGGTGCACCAGTCGTTTCCATTGCCGAGCAGACGTGCGGGGTGCATCTGTCATTCTCCTTGTGCCGCCCGTGCCTCGGCGTCATTGGACTGCGTACTCGCACCCGCTTTCGCTTCCCCCCTACCTCCCTCCTCCATCCCTACTATCCTCTTTCTCTTCCTCGGCCCTCCACCGAACCGAACCGACGCTAACGCACCCCGCAGGCTCCTCGTCGCAAAGATGCAGGACGAGCTCAAGGCGCTCGCGCTGTGCCAGACGAAGGTGCGCGCGAAGAAGCTGCCGATGGAGGTCGTCGATGCGGAGTATCAGTGGTACGTCCATTTCTCTTTTCTCGCTCCCCCCGTCCGATGACTTGCGCCTGCTATTTTTGCCATTTCCTTATTTGGAAAACCGCTAACCCGCCCGCAGGGACCGCCGCAAGCTCACTTTCTACTTCGCCGCGGAGAAGCGCATCGACTTCCGCGAGCTCGTGCGCGAGCTGTTCCGGTGCGTCTTTTCCTTCGAGAAGTGGGCTTGAGCTGATTTTAATTTTAATTCTCTTCTCTTCGGGGTCGCTACTTCGATTTGTGTTACTTGTTCCTCCCCCCCTCGCTCCGCACTCTCGCTGCACGTTGCTAGGCTGTACAAGACGCGTATCTGGATGGCGTCGCTGCAGGGCGCCAACAGCTTCGAGGTGTAAAATGGCAAGTCTACTGTGTAGAGGGCAGGGAGGGGAGGGAGGGGGAGAGCTTGAGGGAGGGAGGGGAGACCAGCAAGAATCTGAAGAAGACGAAGGAGATCAAGACGCGCTACCTGCGATGTACAAGAAAAGGAGAAAAGACTTGGCTTTCCTCATACCCTTCCCCGCGTTGGGTCTCCCATCGTCTACCCTCACCGCCACCGGGGCCCACACATCCGCCATCCAAGTCTCCATACGAAAATAACAATCTGCAGAAACCCAGAGCACCCTGAATCCGACGCAATTGTACCACCACCGGCTCCTAGATATGCATATTTCCTCTCTCCTCTCGGCTCTCAGACGCCGACTGTGCTATTTATCACCCGAGGCCAGCGGGCGCTGTCTATGCGCACGGCGCCGGCGGCGCTAACGTCACCCTCGACCAAACCGACCAACCAATTGGCCAAAAAATGTACTTGTATCTGTATCTTCGTCCCGGACTATACCGTTTACACCTCTCTCGCTCCTCCCTCCTACATCGTCTCCCGTACAGTTGGCTGTTTTTTCTACATGGTCATGATCTCGCGCATCTATACATCGCTGTATGCCTGGTACATCTCGCTTGTCTCGTATATCCTCTGCCGTGTCTTATATATTATATCCCTCGTCTCGCTTGATTACACATCCTTGTACAACAGCATCCGATCCCCGCCTTCGTCTACGGTTTCACTCTTTGGTTTTGTCCATGTATGGAGTGTACATATGTCAGTAATATGCCCGGACCGCCAAAGGCGGTCCGATCCGCCGGATGGCGGTAGATGCACCTCATCCATCTGCTGTCGTCCGCTGGATGGCGGTTCTCATCCGGCGTCCTCCAGCAGCATCCACCGGTCCCAAGAAGGTCCGCCGGACTCCGCCAGATGATCACACATAATTTAAGTTTCTCTTGCCAGTGCTATTCACCACGTCTATCCAGCAGCAGCCGGTGGATGTAGCCTGATTTCCACCGGACGATGGTGGATCTGATGAGATTTCCACCATCGTCCGGTGGATTTCATGGCCAAATCCGGTGGACGATGGTGGAATTTGCTCCAGATCCACCGGCATCTGCCGGTGTTTCTGCTATCATCCACCCAAAGTGGCGCTTTTATCACACAGTTCTCCCAGCTCTCTCGCGTCTGTGCTTCCAATGACGCACATGCTTTCATAGGAAGCGCTGTTGAAAAACCCATCTGCGTCATAGTCGGACGTGGACTTTGAATCAGATACGGCTGGATCAATTCTTTCTGACACCATCTTCCGAGCACCTCCAATCCAGTATCACAAAATAGTATAGTATATAATGCACATTCACGTAGTCAAGCCATGCAGGAATACAGCAATAAACGCCCCCTCCTGTTTGGCATCGGTTATTCGGCTCCATCCACTACCTACCCAAAATGGCAATCAAACCAAAGCCTGAGTGCGCGAGGCTAAGAGGCTTGTTCGCGAAGCAAAAAAATGAAAAAAAAAAAAACAATGAACACCCTTCTTTTCTCTCTGACTTGGTTTATATGCAAAATGACACTAGGCTAATACTGGCTTGAACTACTGTTCTTGTGTTATCCCCTCCACCGCGCCCCAGAATTCGTCCGACAAGGTGCGCTGCTTCTTCAAAATTCTCTCCTCGACCATTTCTTTGTAGAGAAACATCAAGACATGGACACAAAAATCATAATTTGTGGCCGACATCTGACGAAGTTGGGCCTCAAATCCATTCAGCCATGCATTGAGCTGTTCAGCAGTTTCTGTGTTAAACGCGTGGGTGGTGTGTGTGCGTCCGTTGTCATCGACGTCGACAAGGACCAGATCAGGCTGTGAACCGTTTGTAGGAGCAGGATTACACCATAGGCGGCACAAAACATCGGTGGCTCGGTGGCCAATGTAGTGCCACGCATCACAATGAACTTTGTTGTCCTGATCCACGGGCTGTTAGCATCCTGTGTAACAATGTGGCGCAACAAGTTGCATGCATCGTCGTAGGCGATAAAGCTCGGCTTGGAGTTTGGATGGTGCTCCCAGGTGCGATTCAGGAATGCGAGGACCTGTGATGAGCTTTCGGATCGATAGCATTTGCCCCATGCAATTGGACACCCGCAAGACCACTGTATGGTCTGCAGGCAATAAGTTGTTCCCGCCCTAAAGGTGTGACTGACCTGAGCCCCGGCCACGCCATTGAGATTGGGAAGCTCAGCGCGAAGACTCGGTCCACCTCCTTCAGTTTCGGATTGTCCGTCAAACCGCGACTCCCCACCCAATTGCCTGCGAATCACTCTTTGGAATCCAGGAAAGGACATACGGGAAAAACGGTTGAGATATTTGACATGCCAATCTTTGTGTGCCACATTGTCGCAGGTGAAGGCTCCGGAGGAATGTACAGCGCGTCCACACGGAACAATGCCGCAGATATCGCGCAGATCTAAATGATCCTCACAGAACCGACCATTCTTGTAGTTCACAAGAGGTTTGTGGCACAAATTGACAGAACAAATCTGAAACACTGTCAGATTAATACCGCAGCTTCGCTTTCATGATAAACCTTGTGTTTGATTGTCTTGCCATCCATAACTGCAAGGCGTACGTATCCACGACGCCCATTCTGTGGTGGAAATTCTTGCTGTTCGGGTTCAGACGGAATGCCAGTCTGCATTGGTGGAGGCGGCATTTCTTCCCCTAAAGTGGCAGGTACATTCTGAGGCATTTGTCAGGATAAAAGTCAAAGACGAGTCAAAGAGCTCACAGGAACTTGATTTTCCATCAAATCATCTGCAATCCCATCGATACGATCTCCGAGAGATGCCCCAGTCGCCACCAAGTCGGATTTGTATCGTTTCAAGTGAGTACAGTCCATACATCCGTGCTCCATTGCACCAGCCACGACACCGCCGTCCAGCCCAATTTGTTCCCGAACTGTGTTCGCAAGAACTTGGGAGCTAGAGTTGGAAGGAAGGGAGAATGTGGGGGCGAGGCCGTGTGCTGAGATTAATCTCCTCGCAAAGTGCTCGAAGTATAAACGTTGGGATTGCCGGGGTGTGACCCGAGGTTTGGCTCCCACTGTATCGCCGAGCCACTCTGCGAAGTTGGACCATCCTGAACGGAACCGAAGTATGGAGTTTTCTTGGGTAAATGCGATTCCCGGTCCATCCAGACACCGTGTTTCGAGACTCGCAAGACTTTAGCGTCATATTCTAGCCGCTCCCTCCGTGGTTGATTGGGTAGGCGATATGTGATGCGGTCTGGATAGTATTCGGCGTCGCAAGCACGGCAGTATGCAATAAATAGATCTGCCTTGACCCATCGAAAGTTGCTGTCAAGCAAGCGGACAGTGGACACTTTTCGCCGTCTACGAAGGCTGTAGATGCCATCCGAAGCGGGGCAAAAGATGCAGGTGAGCCGAGACGTGACCAGGATCGTTCGAGGCTCCGGAAAAAAATTGTTGTGGCCTGCAGATGACCCCGGGATTCCAAGAAATTCATAAAGCTGTCCGAGATCATCACACATGGCCTGTGCATATTCATCTCCGGGTCCTTCATCGAGCCAGAGCTCGGGATCGTTCCGTTCCGGTGGAATGCTCGGGAGAGAAGCAGTAAAATGCTGCGATACCATCCTGTAGCAGGCGGTTGGCGTGGTTCGCGGTGCTGGTTTCGGTGTAACCTGAAGAGCGGGTAGATAGAAGCAAGAATAGCAATAACATAAAGTGTTCGTTGCATTGATAGGCCCCCAGGAAAGAAGACCTGCAGGAACACAATGAAGTTGTACACTGAGACAGCCATAAATGTAGTTTGCGAAAGAGCTGTCCGAATTCGGACAAATTGTTACTCCTTTTGGCCCACAAATGACGGACGACTTTCAATTGACACTGCTACTTATGCAAGAGAACTAATTTTCGTCACTGCTACTATCACTACTTTCATCCAAGTCAGATGCCGGCTCTTTCTTGCTCTTGCGGGACTTTTTCTTCTTCGACGACGGCCCGGCCTCATCACCCGACCCCTTATCCGACTCGGGACGTACACGCTTGTTCCCTTTTCCCCTCTTCTTGCGCCTCGTTCTTCTCAGCAGCCTCCTTCAGTCTTTCCAAACGCTGCTTGAACTTGGTTGGCGCCATGAGATTGAACTTTGGGCCGAGTTCCTCATCGTCGGGGTTGTCAAACCAGGCGGTCGCATCCGGACAGTGCTGAAGAAGATCAGAACTCATTGTCTGTCTATCGGTACCAGCCACTGCGTGTCGGACATGGAGCGCATTTTGAAGGAACTCCTTGGTGAAGTCCATGCCTTTGAGATCATGCCCGTCGATGTTACTGTCTGCATATGCTTTGAAGAGAGTCAGATTGGTGTCGGCCAACGCACAACGCAAACCACGTACCCGATGGGACGGTGAATCCTCCTCCAGAATTATTCCAGCCCATTACGTGCATCAGTGCAACGGCGTCTTTCACAGCGACATAGCGATCACGCACCACCCGCGCGGTCTTAGCCTGGGGCCACGGACTACTGCGGGCCTCGTGAATCTTCCGTAAGAGAACGGTTAAAGCCTGGATCTGGGCAGGCTTCCGCTCGCAGCGTCAGCGGCTCTCTTTTGGGCAACAACCAGGGGCTTGGCATTCCCGATTAGCGCCGTAGGCGGTGGAGCACTGGATGGGGCTGCCGCAGGCTGGTTCTTTGGTCAGTCAACGCCTTCCAGAATTAAAATACTTACCTTGGTATCACTGTCATCCGCAGAAACTAAGAAGACATCACACAACAACATCTTCTTCACCCCGTCGTCGAAAGGCTTGAGTGTGTACTT
>JARKIC010003081.1:0-34887 GCA_029378375.1 Mycena olivaceomarginata
CCATAACCGCAGACCGACAGCTCCACCTCATATGCCGCCCTGCGAACACTGTGGCGTCCGAAGGGGCCGGCTCAACGATCTTGAAGTTCCGATATATCATCCTGCGCATCGGTGGGTGGGCCCAAAGAACAAAAAGGAATTACGAGGGAAAATAAATACATGCACAGGCATATACACGCTTGCCTCGTTCGTGCTCAACCTCACTGCAGCCGCGAGGGACTTGCATGAGTTCCGTAAGTACAAAATGGGGGCCCCTGAATCGACGAAACTCGTATGTCTGCCACTCTATTCAGCGCCACCATTTGAATAACCTCATTCATCGTCATGATGAGCAGGATATGATACTGTTGCTCGTTGGTATGTGCGATTTCGAACCTGTCTAGTATTAAACATTGATCCATTTCAAATTTGCGCAGACATCGCCAGCTGCGCCGGACGCCCGCTCATCTACGGCCTGCTTGCTGCCACAGATCCAGTGCGTCTCGTGTTCCGTTCTTCTTCATAGTGACAATGTGCCGCTGACCCAATAACCATCCAGTCATTCATCCGGGCATTAAAGGCCTTGCGGCACCCCGAAGCCGAGTCCCCAACGCAGTTTGGCGGCCGCAGCTACTGTCTGTCAACCATCGTGGACATGCCGCCGCACGAGACCTATTTCTACGACAGTGAAGCTCTCCATATCGAACGTGCGCAACAGGAGTGGGTGCGCGCGGCGCAGGAGAGCTCCACCGGGCCCGAAAGAGACCTGGGGATGGGGAAGGAGTGGTGGTCCTACCTTGGACACGATGCGAGTATGTCGGCCACGAGGTTATCGATATCTGGACCCGCACCGACCCTGCCAACGATTGACGTGGACTTGGTGTACCATATTTAATATCACTTTATGTATTTATTAGATTAAAACCGAGCCTATAAACGTCGGCCGTGTTATAGCTTTTTCTGTGTGATTTAACAAAAATGAAGGCGGATGGGGCAAAAACAACCAAGGCTCACATTCGACCGCAAGGTGAACATGCCGTGAACATGCCGATCGGCTTGAACCCAACCTTGCCTATGGAGGTGCACGAGCCGTGAGTTCAACCCATCGGTATGATTATCACAATCTCCCTATTTATAAAATTAAGCCTGTCCGTCCGTCTGAAGCTTTTTAAACTCCGCTTTTAATATATCATTCCGGCAGAAGTGGGAGCCGGCGCGAAGCGCCGGCGAGCGCTTGTATATTCTAAATTTAAGACCTTTCTTATGGGTATTTCCTCTCCCTAAACTCAAGACGCGTTTTGCACATCATTTGCCGACGACCGGATCACTACTACTGACTCGAACTCGAACCGAATTCAGTGAGACACGCGGAGCTAGCAAATGGCTCATCGGTAGTCGACGGCATTGCTGATCGCCGTGATGCATTTGTTTCTTCAATCCATCGCGGAGCCGGCGGACGATCGCTTCCACAGCTCAATCTGCCAGAAGCCTCCAAAGAATCGCTCCTCTGATAGAACTAGGGTTCATTCCGCCAGTTGTAGTTTACAGAAAGCCCGAATTGACCTTTGAGGCGTAACAGGGAACCAATGCGCTGCATATGCCATATATAAGCACTGATTTCAGATTTCGAGATCCTGTTGGAGCTTCCTGCGATGGACAGCTGCGCGTAGGTGATCTGCGGAGGTTATCGGTCGACTTGGATAGCAGTCGACGATATGACCGTTCCAATCGTCCTTCTGGCATTTCTTGTTGCAATACCACACTTTCTTGCATGCGGAGCATCGCACCTTGGCTGATACGCCACACAAGGCACATAGATGATGGGGTGTGAGAGTGATGAGAGCGTTAGGAGCTGGTTTGAATACACTGAGATGTTTGAGGAACCAGGGATAATAAGCGCCCTTGTTACCCATCGGCTGCGATGCTTCGTGAGGATATGCAGAGCCATGGTAGAGCCAAACTCACCTCATATAACGCTTTTATATTTTCGACCATCGTTCCAGATAACCTCCATTCGTGTAATGTGCTTGGCCCAACGTCGTGATACTTCAGAATACCAGCGTAGAGGCCCAGAAGGTGTGTTTTGTCTTCGGGAGTGCGGACACGATTGAATAAATAGTCCTCATTTGTCTGAGGGTCATCGGGAAACCTGTCATCAAACGTCGCAGTCGCCAGGTTATCGGCAGTAGTAAGTGACGGCGTGGGTTCGTGCAATAACGAACATGCCATCAGCTCAGTTTTCGAGACATGATTGTCAATGTCCACGCTGCTGGACGGGTTCGACGAACTCACGGTCAAGAATAGATAGGGGATGGACAACGGGTACCAGGTCAACCCGTGGGTTTGGCGGACAGGTATTCGCGGGTACGGGTATGGGTTGGCTTTTTCTCAACCTGCGTCGTTTCGCGTACCCGACCCGCAAACTGGCGGGTTTTGCTGGGTCCAACTTTTGGTGGTTTGGGAGGTTTGAATCGCTCGGAGTGGTGGTATATCTGAAAAGAAATACGGAGGTACCTGTCAATTTCTGTGATTTGCAACATACCAGTAGGCTCTGCACCCTTTTACTTCGCAGTTTTCAAATAAACTGACTGGTTTGGAGCCACATCCGAAGGTGCTCCATTAAAATGTTCCCAAAGGTAATGTAGAACCTTGGTTCAAGGAATTTCTCCTCTTTAGATGTGTTTCTTTCATTGACTTAAAGCTCTAGGAGTCCATTTTCATGCAGACACAAAGACTATTGACACCCGCACACGGATTTGGAAACCCGCAGGTACGTCGTCACCCGCGGGTAAACCCGTGCGGGTTCTGGACCCGACCCGTACCGGGTACGGAAATAGACAGGTTGCGCCACAGCCGCATGCGGCTTTCAAAGCCGCCTGCGGGGTTGTGTTCTCTTGCTCCTGAACATCGCCATGACTGCTATATAACATTTCCTGGACCACCAGAACGAAAAGAGAAAAAGCCGCATGCGGCTTTGCGCAACCTGTCTAATGACGGGTCCGGGTACGGGTTCGCGCCCTGGTACCCGTGGAAGAATAGAAACAAGTGACCAGCTGGCGTAGTGTCGGCGAGATTGGCTGAGGTTACAATGTGATTGTGAACTCTACGCCGAATCAAATTGCTCCAGCCAGCCAGAGCCAGCAAACTTGTAGAATTCCTCCACCAGAATTCTGGGGACCCGGATTATGCTTGCGCCAGGGCAAATAGTTCACAGAGAACACGAATTTGGAGCCGAATGAACTGGAATGACTTGGAAGTATGTATGCGTTACCGCCGTGTAATGACTTGGAAGCTTGCGTAAGTACTGCCGTGTGATGGTTTGAGAAGCAAGAGTTTGGGCACATCACATGACGGTCGAATAGGACGTCAATCGCGAAACAAACGGCACAACACTTCAGATTCCGCCAAATTCAAGCGTGCGATTGTCCATTCGATGTATTTACAGTGGGATGGTCTAGTTAGTCCTTTGTGATTCTACAAACTTGTTCCACACTTCTTTCCTCAAACCACGGAGATGCTAGCAGAGGGAGCCGCGCTAGCACTTTCAGCCGCTGAGGGAAAGCCGGTCGGCGTATCCGTAAACGTGGTCGTGGCGGTAGCCGTGGGGGTGGCGAGGAAGGCAAGACAGGTGGTGAAGACTGCCTCATCGGGGACGGGCTGCCGAAATTATTAGACGCATGGTTGGAAAAAAACAGCAAGCTCACAATGATGGTCGCGCCGGGGCCACCCGCGAACGAGAGCGTGTCCGACAGAGTGGGGATCGGTTCGCTGAACGTGCTCCCCGTGAATGATGTCACACCCTAATAACAATCAATTGCAGATCGGTTTTCAGCCTTAACTGTTACATGACATACCGGGGCGGAAGATACAGAGACACTGCCGCTGGCCTGTAGTTGCGTTAACAAGAAATATATATCAATTTTCAGGCGCTCGCACCGTCGCGGTAGCGATGTGCCCTGCCAGTACATGATCGTAAGCATTCAAATTTGGTTGGGCGGCTCATGGGGACTGACCGTCGATACCGGAGACGCAAAGGTGAGCGTAAGACATGTCGTATAGATTCCCGTTACGACATAACCCCCGGTAGGAGTTGGCACGGTGCTGGTGGGCGGGGCCGACAAGGTTGACACACTCACGATACCCGAACTCGACGCAAGCACACTCGATACCGGAGGAGCCGCAGAATCCTGGAAAAGACAGGCCAGTTAGCAGAGTTCAGATGAATCAGCGTATTAGCCACCCACCGAGAGTATGGCAGCGCTAGCACCAGAAGCACCGAGGGCCACAGAGAAGAGTGTTGCGAAGGACTTCATAGTGAGTGGAATTGAGATGGAGTAGCTTTAGGTCCTGGAACGATGAATGATGGAAGGAAACGAAATATAGCGCACCATCGCAGGGAGGGCTTTATACAAGCCAACGCCGCATCACGTGAACCGCACCACAGACAGATGCAACGTTGTGTCATTACTCCACAATAAATGCTGCTGCGGAAATGAAACCATGAGATTACGGAGTAAATTAACCGAGAGCACCGCATCGGAATAATGTCTGGCAATTCAAGGATAGCGACTATGGAGAAGATTATCGACTGAGAACAAAAGTCAAAGCAAAGTTGAATCCGTGGTTGAATCGCATACACCCTCGGCAATTTTGAGGGGAAGTAGTGTCTAGTAAGAAACTCTGCCGGAAGCAGTGGAGTCTCACTGTGGAGACTGAAATGAATAGCTGACGCCGGCATTATCAACGGAACGCGCCACAGCGGACCCGCCCTTAAACAACGGGACACCCATCGTAAGCAAAGCGCGCTGATCGCAACCGCTCCATTGGTCTTGAGAGTCCTTCGCAGTCTTACTCTTTGAATTTCCATCGGACGGCTAGTAATACTTTAGTAAAGCCTTAGACCGCGGTGCGGTTCGAGGCTTATGTGAGCTCTAATGCCGAAGGTGTCGGGGCCCGGCGCGAAGCAGAAGTTGGCAAGCGAAGGACATGTGCTGCTTGCTCCAGGATGGGGAATGTGTTGGAGGAGCCTGGCGGCGGGTAGGCATGTGCGAACGAGAACAATTTACATTGAGAGCTTGCAAAATTCTTTCCGATTCAACTGGTGCCGAGGATTTGCCATCTGGTGTTGTTTTCGATTCTCAGGTTGTAAAATCATGGGATCCTCGTTTATTTTGCGCTGAATACATTCTCGGAGGTATCGCAACCGAATACAAGGCGAGGCAACCAGAGTGAATACAAGCACTTTGAACTTGAACAACAGGAGATGGCATTAACGAGTCGACATCTCGGAACGGGAAATGCCGGCGCAAGTGATTGTTCTCCCCATCAACGAGAACAAATCCGAGCAGTGGTTGCTTTTGGGCTGGTCCTCTCAAGCTTCCTATTCCTGGCACACGTCTTGCAGTCTTCGCAGACATCGTTGTCCGTTGAACGGGATTGATGTGCTCAACAGACAATGTTCAAACAAGGTTTACATTTGGTCGTCTTCGAAGGACCGACAAGGCAAGCATCAGAAACCTTCTTTGCTCACTTCAGAGCTCATTTATGTCAACCATTGAACAGGTACGGTTCAATAAGCCTCCGGTCTCCACCGAAAGCGTTGGATTGGGTAAGGCGTAGCCCAAAGCGGCGAAACTAGCAGAAGGGCCACAATTTGACGGGAGGGTCGGCTCTAGCCATTGAATAATATGTTTTCTTACTCCAGTCCGAGTGTCAAGAGACATGGGGCCGATCCACGGATGAAAGAGATGTGGTTCGTCACATGACCGATTCTAGACTCGCAGGGCCAGTCGACGTCCACTCCGTTACAAGGACAGAGCAAGACACCGGAGCTGATTCCAGATTAAGGTGGAAAGCAAACAGATACAATATCAGAGCAACATGATGGGACATCAAACACAGGGTAACCTCGTGGACGGACTGGACCCGCCCGTCGCCTGTTTGGGTGACGGATCTTCGCCCCGCCATTTCAGAGGGTCCAACTTTAAAAAAACAACGCTTCCCCCGCCAAATCGCGAAATTTTGGGTTTTGAAAGCCTGAGCTGAGGATGGATAACTTTTCGCGCTCTATCGAATGAGCCTACTTTTTTTTTCCGACCTCCCAAAACATGCTGGTGTCATTTGAAGAGAATTCAAAAATATCCACCTTTCATTATGGGACCTAAAAACCCAAATTTCCATGTTTCGACGTTTTCTCGAGTCTTACCCTCTTAAATGGCGGGGAGAAAATCCATCACCAAAACATGCGACGGGGGGGCCCAGCCGGTCCCGGATTGTGTCGAGTTTACGATGGCATCAGTTATCACGGGACCGGCTGGTTTCACGAGCCTAGACCGATTCACGTCTTGCTGAACAGCCAAATCGGAACAAACAAACACCTGATGGTTAACATCTTTTGAGGATCCCAATATGATACTCATTTTGTATCCTCATTCGATAAAAACTTGCGTCGGGTTCAAAAAACACCAGCCGCTCCCGGCTTGAATACAATGAAGCGATCGCAAGTTGATTGCAACATTGAACACTCTCCGACGGTCCAAGTGTATGTACATTTAATATTTCCCTGGATTGACCATGAAATCATTATATTTATACTAGAGCTCTGGCCATTTATGGCCTATGTGTCTAGTCTACTATGTACCGGTCTCTACACTACGGCGACGGTGGTCCCCACCCATTAAAGGGAGGCTGCGAGAACGCGCACTCCGGTTACCCCGAAGCGCGTCGTGATGCCCCCGTAGCCGGGACAACTCGTTGGCGGTACATGGTGCTACCGAAAAGTAAGTAGAGGAATTGGTGTGAAGCAATGTGGTCGATGGCTTGTACTGTAATACGTGTCGTGTGGGGATCAAGTGTAACGTGGGAGGGGGTAAGGGGCGGCGTGTTCCGGAAAGGGTGCCGGGTAGGGACGATGGTGGGACCCATGGGAAAGGAAGGGAAGAGGAGACAAAAACATAGAGAGAAGGAGACGGGGGGGGGGGGGGGGGCATAAGGGAGCATACGTATAGAGGAGGGGGCATACGAGCCGGTCAACGGCACGAGAAGGGAGGATATGGGGAGAGAAAGCCGTCTCATGAGGGTGCGGGCGTGTATCTAGGAAAGCGACCCGTAGCGGCGACATACGCCAGGAGCAGCATCTTGTTCTTGTGCTTGCCGAGCAAGGTCTTCTTGATGAGGGGCTGGCACTTGTCCGCATACAGGGCGCATCGAAGGACATCGCGCTGGGCCGTGAAGCGCCAGCACATAAGCAGGTAGTGGTTCACAGTCTCGGGCTCGCGACAATGCTGGCAAAGGCCGAGTCCACTGCCCCAAAGCGTGAGAGGTAGGCATTGAGGCCGGCATGGCCGGTGCGCATCTGTGTGATGATGCTGCACTGGCCCCAGTGCAGATCCTCGTACCAGCGGAGCGTGCGCTGGCTCGGGGGGTCTTGTCGAAGTTCGCGAAGCGCATGCCAACGCGGGATGAAGATCACACGTCACCCCAGCTGCGGGCGACCCATTTCTTGTGTGAAGCCTTCATGGTGGCGATGCTGATAGGTAGATCGTGCAAGGCGCGGAGGGTGTGGGGAAGTTCAGATGACTCGCCTCCCCATCCACCGCCTCGTTTCCTTCGACATCTCGATGGCTACTAGGAACCCACGCGATGTGGAGCTTGAAAGTGTGTCGCTTCCGTTCAGGTCGCTAAGAGTCTTGTGGAAGAGCTGAACCAGGTGTTACCGGTGCAGGTTGGCGACCGCACGGATGGCGGCCTGGTTGTCGATGAGAGAGCATAAGCGGGGGATGCTGGCAATCAGGAGCAAACACAGGTAAGGTCACCCGCGGGTCTACCCCGAGCGGACCCGGACCCGTACCACTCTATACCCCACCCCTACAGGGGTACTGTTCTATACCGTACCCCTCATACCCCTCAATAGTTTTACAACCCGCGTGTTCGTCCCCGCGGGTTCAGAAACTGTAAATTATGAGTTGAAATAACAAAAATTACTATCTAGTCTACAGCTCCGTCTACCTCGGTGTCCTCTTCCGGTTCCGATACGGTGGGCCCTCTTCAGACTGGCGACGATTGACGGGCACGGCCCGTGGCTCGACCGTCATGAGCTGGAATCCAGATCTCCAACGGGACGGACGGTTGACGACACGGCCGTCGGGTGTACGGATTGAGAACGCTTTTGTAATCTCGATTTCCCTCGCAATTCAGAATATTAGCTCCTTGCACAACCTCTCTGGAGTTGAACATATAACTCAATGAACTTGCAAAGGCAGACCAACTCACCTGAACCTGGGAAACTGAAAATTGACTTGGGATTAACCCTTAGAAGTTTTATGACCCCCTCTCATTCCTAAACAGTGAGAGACCCTTTGAAAAATAGCCCGTTAGTTCCACCACACCAATTAAACTCGGCTGAAAAAACCAAGAAGAGAAGGCAGAAAGCATCAAGGCCGCATGAAACAAAACAAAAAAGATGTGTATCCCGAGAACGGCGCGACCAGATGGTGACACCTGATCGGCGAAGAACGTGCGTGTACTACCGTGTAGTACCGACCGGTGCGCCTTGTGGCTTACACACATAATATCATTCTGGCCCTTCCATTATGTTGAACCCGCGCTCGGGAGAGGAATGAATTTAATTCAAGATCGACTCGCCAAAAAGATCGAGGGACAAAACGTTGCCAGGTTTCGCCGAAGAGTGTTGCACGCGACCTGGAGCCATAGAGTCGTGAAGGCGGTGGTTAGATATTGCGAGAGGAGATAGAGCACTTTCCCCTTCGAGATGAATCACGTGGTATCCGGGAACTTCCGACTCTTCTTTCTTTCGCCATGCACGGGACGGTTGCGCGACGCGCCTTGGGCGGCCTTGTACCGCCGAAGATTGCAAGCCCGAAGCTGCTGGTGCGTTTCTTGTTCTTCTCCCTATCATCTGGATCGCTTATGCGCCTTCTGGATCTCACTCTGTGCTCGCAGTCGGGAGCTTCCCCCTCGGGATCAGGGCCTCTTGCACCCCTCGTCGCCTTCTACTACAAGCTCCCCAAAGGCCCGGCGCCGGTTCCCGCCATTCGCGGTCTCAAAGCCCGCTTTTTCAGCGGAAAAAATGCGAGTGCTACCCCGGTATTAGGTCTCATCGGGGGGGTGTTTTTTGGTCGGGTATACATTGGATTACCAGCGTGCGTTGCGCCTTTTCGAGCTCGAACTTCCGAAGCTTACGAGTTTCCCCGTTTTTCATTCTCGTATGATGCCACTGCAGTACACCTCAGTGCGTATCCCTTTGATTTTGCCTCTTGCTCCTCTAACATGGAACGGATGTAGAGCACCATAAGAACAACGCTCATTGAACTAGACTGGCTGCTGATCGTTAAACGATTTAAATTGTCGCAAGTGTATACATACGTCGAATCAATCCCCTCTCTTTACAACTTAAGCTGGATCCCGACATTTTCATCTCGGCGACATCCGCATACCACTAACTTGCATGTCGACATTGTTCGACGGGGGCCTCCTGGCTCCCTGGGAGGTGTCGTTTCTTCCCCCAACTACTGGAATCGGCCGCTATCCTGAGGAGTTTAATGCAAATAAATGTCGTCTAGAATCCGCTCATCTGTCCCGGCACGAGCTTCCATCACTGTCTGATTGTTCCTGTTCAGGTGGATAAAGCGCGTAGTTTTGTTTCTTTCGGCTTTCCCTGGTACCTCGCATCTACTCATCTGCGTTTCAGCGTTCCGGGCTCGCGGCTACTTCAGGAACCAGTTGGGCAATACATCGGATGTGGCGTGTGGAACACGGCCAGACTCCATAGGTCAGGGGCAAACTTCTTATGGTGTTCGACTCCCCGCGTCCGAATTCGGTGATCGTATGTTTTTTTGACGTACACTCCTCCGCCTCTGTTCACACCGGGACCTAGGACCGATCAACAACACATCAAACGTGGTGGAAGTGTCAACACAGCCGGACTCTAATTTTCCTCAGACCACGATTCCCACAGCTGACAATGCGAGATTTGCGGGCGCGGGCGCCCGTATACCGTTCTGATGCGTCTTTTTATCACTTTCTCCCATTGATTCGTTTTTCGCGCTAGGTCTGAAAGCCCGTCTCGTCTCGGCCCCTCCTTGCGGCTTTTGTGGCATTCTGCCGCATCCAGCAGCATAGACTGCAACAAGTCGGATGTCGTGTATGGGACACAGCCAGATTCTGTTCGTGAAGAAACCGCACATTATTCGCTGGCTGTCCGGGGTTCGATCCCCCGCATCCGAATAGGAAGGAGGGCCGTCCTCTTTTCCGGCAAACCGAAGGTGTTGGAAGAGGCTTGCAGGTTCTGTATTTTCTGGTAGGTCGAGGCTAACCCATTGTTAGCTGTCCCCTAGTTAATTTCGTCCCACCAAGAAAAAATATTTGCAGTGTTTGGGGCAAGTTTGGGGTTCAGGCTGCGAATCTACAATGGTTTCCCGAGACACTGCCGAGACACATCTGAGTGATGAGGTGTGACAGCCGTCCCTCTCTCTCTCTACCATTGTCCTCAATGATCATGCCGCCGGAGATAACACCCAACCCATTGGATATCCAGGAGCTGGTGGAGCGCTGTATCGACTGTGTCGGTGAAATCGGGAACGTTCCTCTCTACCATCGCACACACACCCTCATGTCCTGCGCCTTGGTTTGCCGTTCCTGGGTACGTGCAGCCCAAGCGAACCTCTTGCGAGACCCCCATGCAACAAACATTTGCATGTTCACGTCGAATCGCCGTTTGGTCGACTTTCACACTACATTGACAAACTTTCCTCGTCTGATCCACCATATCCGCCGTCTCTCCATCGCAGTCGATGGCGCGAATCGCCGCGCGATTAGCCAGAACACGCTCCAGAAGATGTGCGGACTTCCGTCCACGCGCCTGGACAGCATATCCGCTCTCATCCGCAGCGCCTATATGACCACTCCCCGCTCCAACAGCTGACCTCGAATTGGACATCTTGTCAGCTTTTTCCCGCCGTCTGGCAACGCTGCTATCCTGCCCTTGAGCGTTTCGCTGGATTCCGATGACGATTACGATTATGAACCGGCTCCTCCCACCGACATCATCCCCATCCGGCTCGATTCGCTCCGCCTAGCATTCAGCTACGAGGACGGGAAACCAGCTGCCTTGGATTTGTATGACTGGGCCTTGCATCATCCTATCTCAAAGCGTTTTCGATCCACGACAAGATGGCGGTCCCTTGGAGCGGTTTGCAAAACGGTTCAAGTCCTCGATGTGTTCGCCCCGTGCGTACTTCTACCGCTTTCAAAGCTTGGGATAGCTGGGTTGATATCCCTGACAAGGCGCGGAAAGACGCACTGGACCTCTCTGCGTTCCCAAATCTCTCCGTCTTTCGGATGTCACGGCACGGGTCTAATTCCCCCATGATGCTGCGACGCTGTCCACCCTCGCGTCCTCCAGCGTCCGCAGAGTTAGGATTGATTTGATGCGCAAGGCTATCCTGCTCTCGATGAAGCGGAATGCGGCCCGCTTGACGCTATATTGTCAACCCTGCCGAATCCGCCCACCATCGAGTTTGAAGTCGTCCTAGGAGGATCAACGTACAAGACCGCGATGAAGTCCTTTCCCGGATTGAAATCACGAGACATGGTGAGTTGCATCCCTTGTGGGATTGTAGGTAATCTCAGGACTTGGCATGTAGCTGCGCTTTGTTCCGCGTCGGGAAAACTATTTGACGATTGGTGGAAGGTATGTCACCAGACACGGATAGGGCATTCATATCGACGTCCCTAGATTTCAGTGGATGCAGATACACAGTTACCGAACGTCGTCCGCGCTGTCCTCTGCTCCTTCATTTTCATCTTTCCCTAGTTAACGATTTTGATTTAGCGGTTTCTTGATTTTCCCTGCATCTGGGTCCCGTTCAATTGAACACTTGAATTCAATTTCTTGTTTTTTGTGTGACACTATTCCAACCCTTCGCGGTCTCTACACTGGCGTTGTTTCTCTTCGACGGCAATCTCAACGTCCCGATCGGAATCGCAAGCACTGGATCCACACGTAGTCCACGCTACTGCGAAAGATGAGAACGGCTTCACGGAAATTTTTGAGACTCAATGGTTGCGATAGTAATCGACATTCACAGCCGAGGGAGGGATAGGCTTGCACACGACTTAATGCAGTAAATGAATGGTTGCGATCGCAGTCCAGTACTCGACATGGACAGCGAAGCTCATAGCCGAGGAAGGGTGGTTTGCACTGCACAGTACCGCTTAAGAACGCCCATCCGGGGAAACCTGCGCTGATCGTCAGTTGAAGTGTGCTGCTGCGGGACGCCCATCGGCTCTAACTCAGATGACCGGCGAAAATCAGGCTGCCTCAAAAAAATGGAGTCCATAACACAAGGGACAAACTAAAATAAAATATCCATGTGGAGTCGGGTGAGAAGGCAGACGGAGAGGAGCCTGAAGGTTGTGGAATTTCCAGGCAATGTCTCGTCTTCTCAAGAAAGTTTGTAGTAAGTTTGTCCGAGGTGTTAAGTTCTTACCGTTCCCCGCCTCCCTGGGCGACAGGAGACAGCAACTCCACTCTGCTGTGGATTAACTCCAATTGAATTCCAAAATAGCAGGTGGGGAGGAGTCAAGGAGGAATAAAGACCGGGAACAATGATCGGGAGAAAGTGAGCAGATACGTTCATATTTGCTACCTTGAGGATGCTACTGGCTCCAGGTTACGCAGCGTTGGTTCTACTTGGACAGCTAGACTGAATGAACGCACATCTTCGGATCAAGCCTCAGAGGGTTTAGTTGACAGCACAGGAAGCAAATGACACCGAATTGATCGCGAATCTTTCAGGCTTACACCAATCGGCTGACGAAAACAATACGAGGTTTAGAAGGCCTTTTAGCCTAAGCCAGCATCGACGGAGCTCTAGTGATGGTTGTGGGAGAATATGCACTGGGAGCAGTGAAGGGAGCGACCGATGATGCTCAAGTCCAGTCCGGTGATGATGCCCTTTGGTCTCTTCGAGTCGCGAGGCATTCATTGCGTGCAGTCCGTGTAATTGATGTTGAGGTAGGTAAGTTGAATTACACCGGACGGTCCTGCTTAGGAACACCGAAATGACCGTTATCCCGTTGTCTCTGACTCTGAGCGATATTCCGACGACCGGTAATTTTTAAGCTTCCAACGGTCGGATAAGCGGAAGACACTCGAAGGAGGTAATGTCGGCAATTGCGATAAAAAGTTGATGTCCGAAGATGAAATGTGGCGACTAGTAAGCCAGCTATATTCCAAGATAGCGGAGCCGCATACTGCTGTACTTTCTGCCATCTCAGTCAACCACGAACTCAATACTACAGCAGAACACGAACGGTGATTACTAAGAGTCAACATTCAAACATTCAAACGCCGCGGGACGAAACCTCCTAACCAAAAGTAAACGCTGAAAATTTCCATTATCAAATGCGTGGATCTGTAGAAACTTGAGTCCCCAGTTCGGTAAGTTAACGTTTTGCTCACTCTGTTGCGGCCGGTCCAAAGTCATGATTGATGCTCGACTGTTTTTTGCTTCCAATACGGGCCGCCGCCTCGCGTTTCAGACATGGAATAAATCCATCAGAATGAGTCTCCGGCTATCACCTTTCGTGTTTGGCATCAAGATTCCTAGTCCGTGCCGGCACAGCATCGTGCTTTTGATTCTCACCATCACAACGCAAAATCCTCTGTGCCAGAACGCGCCCACTCGCCGTGAATGCAAGTTACGACGATGCGGTTATGCGCCAATCTCCAAACCGAATCATTCCCCCGGGCTCCGTGTCTGATTCACAGTTTCACCCCATTGACTGGTCGAACTCGATCAAACGAGCGGGGTCTATGTTGAATTCATCCCACAAGGTTGAAGGCAGCACCTGGCAGCATGATTCCTTCGCTCACATCACATCTCACGCAAGGCCCGCACTATGTATCTCAAAAAGATTAATATTTTGCCCAGTATCGGGGTTTGATGTGCGATGCCCATCAGCAATTGAGCAGGAAGGTGAAAAATAGTGATCTACTGCAAACTGCCTTGCAGAACCACCGATTGACAGACGACGATCCCGAGGCGATCTTTTACATATTTTCCCGAAGACAGATGATGGCAGGTATGATGGCCCTCTATTTTCGGTGATCCGTGTGTATGCCACTTGTGTGTCCTTGTGCATCCAGGTTTCCCGGAGGCATCCTGAATCACCCCGTGCACCGCGTTCCAGGTCGGGAACCTGTGTCAAAATCATTTCACTGGTTAAGTTTCACAGCTTCGGCAACCGGATTTGCGCTTCGGCAACTGCTAAAAGCGGTATTTCATCAGTGATGGGTAGATTGTTAATATGCTGGAATGTCCTCTCCCACACCAGCGCCTGCACAGTGAACACTCGGGAGGTGTGTCGAATTCAAATTTGACGCCAATCAGATGTCCAAAATCAGGTTGTCCAGGGCCAATGTGTTCACCATCGCCTTTGTTGCACTCTGCGAAATGTCTCATCATGATTCAATGTTCGTGGGGGAGTACTTATACAGCAGGTCACTCTGGTCGAGGATAACGTATCTGGCACACCGAACACACCGAACACAATGTCAACCCCACAATCACTGCCCCAGTCCACACCATTTGCGATGAAGCGCCGCCGTACGCTCATGGCTTGCTTGAGTTGCCGGAAGAGGAAAGTTCGTGTACGCATATATTCTCTTCATTCTCTCCTTCAACAATTCTAACATTCTCCGCAGTGCATGACCACCGAACAACCCCCGAAAAACCCCTGCGCACGCTGCACAAAGAAGAAAATTCCGTGCGAATACGTCCCCGCCGATCAGGACGACTATTCCTCCAGCTACTCCAGCTCCCCCCAGACGCCCGAGTTCCCAGAGACCGAACTCCCGACATCGCGTTTTGCGATGCAAATGGCCGCGTCATCCTTTACCCGGTCATCTCCGCGGAACACTCCGTCGCCGTACATGACGCCCGTGCAAATCGGCGCCGGGGGGGTGCGTCGCCCCTCCCGTACACTGCACCCCCGCCGTCCAGCCGCCGCCCCCGCTACTCTGGAAACCACTATCCCGATCTCTCGCTTTCGTACGATTGCACGTCGATGCCATTACAATCCATGAAATACCCGTACCACGACCCCACTGCCGACCCTTACGCCACCGGAAACCCGTATCCATACAACGTTTACGGCCCCCAATATCCAGGGGCTGGGTATATGGTCCCACCGCACACGTTACACACTCCGGATCATCGTCAGCCCGTTTACGCACCGAGGCCCTACGCCCCAATACCGATGCCCTTTTTCGCCGACACTTGTATACCGGCACTTGGCGACGAAACATGTTCGACTGGCTCGAGTCGGAGGATCCAGGTTTGCAGTGCGTTTCCTCGATGTTCTTTGCAAGCTTCGAGGTTGTGCTGACGGTATTATCGATAGTGGCTTCCAATATCCCCGGTACAAATAGAATCGGGGCTGTGATACCCACATTAAAGGCGGTCCTACACATTAAAATTAAATTATGAAGGGCAATTCCATGTGGCAGGCGCTCTCTCCTAGAAAGAATGTACTACTTACTATACTTTTATTATCCGGGATGTTCAATAGCGGTGTATATTTCTGTACTTTCTGTATCAAGTTTATGTAGGTGAAGGTGAATGCTCGGTGCCAAATGGTGGAGATGCTCTGAAAGCGCCCACTCTTCTCATGAGTTCCAGGATGTCTGTCACCCGAAACGCACCCAGATTCCGTACTTGGCTTGGGATCGTCATGCGCTACAGAAATCTGACCAGGAGCGTTAAACGGTTAGGAGTTCCATATGCAATCTACTTAGCTGATTGAAAGAACTCGATCCCTCCAGGCGAAGGCTGCCTCTTCACCTTTGGTAACCGCCTCTGGGGTTTCGGGTGATTTGCAGTCCCAGACAAATTCTGAACCCCCCTTTACAATACTGCAACCCGGCTCACTGGATAAGCGGCCACATGGCCATAGGTTCCTAGTCCCCGTCTTTGGATTTCTATTCGCGGCGAGATCGTTTATATATCTGCTGCAGCATGAATGAGGAACCAATGTCCTAAGAAGCTGACAAAAAAAAGGTACTGCTTGTGAAATATTGTGGCGGGAGTCGGTTCTTTTGAGAACGACGCGGGAGTAATAGAGGAGATTCAGGGTCTGAAAATTCGTGGACCCCATCAATTAAGGCGGGATTGCGCGTTTTCTCCGCAAGATCACCCACCTTCGGAAGCCCGACGATGGCGTGGGTGCGAAGCCCGACGACGGCGTGGGTGCAAAGCCACGCCCCAGTCGCGAGCCGAGCCTATGCGCCTTGAGTCCGTGGCCGCCGGCGCCTGCAGTGTGGTGTGGTGACGGAAAACTCTACATTGGACGACACCTCGCTTCAAATCGGTCCTGTGAAAAGTCAAATTTCAACGTTCATGCGTCAGCCAACCAACTCGGTTTCCTTGCTACCGTCGCAACTCCGGAGACGTAGCGTCATCCGCATTGTGCCAACTACGTTGCCCGTCAAGAAGAAAGGTGAGCCCGTTCCTCCGGCAGGATCGCGATCGAAGTTCCCGAACAAGTAAGCGCTATCTAGCTGTGGTAAGATGTCCAGTTTCGTCGGTGAGCTATCAGGTAAGAGGCCTCTTCAAACCCCGCTGCCAAACGCAGCACCAGTCAGTCGGCATGGCATTTCCTTCATTCGCGACCTCGCAGCTCCCGACGGGCTGCCGTTAGGCCCATATCTATCATTGAGTGTACGCCGTACGAAATGGTGCGCTGTTTCGATTGCCCTAATTTCAATCACTACCGGAATGGAGCACGTTCTAGGGTTGAACACATACACAATGTGACCGGCGAATGTGTGCGTTGAGTCGTTGACGGTGGGAGGCATGCCAGTGGGGCCGCCACCGAAGTTTCGCAGGGTTAAATATAAAGAATTCTTGGGCATGCGCAAGGCGCAAGGCGAGACAGACAGCTGGTCCACTCGTGTCGGACAGGGTGTGCATACATTCGACGAATAGATGTACGCCGGTGTGAAGGAATGCGTGAATATAGGGCAGCTGACACCATAGGACCACCGAATGCCAGGTTATCTGGGCAGTAGCGCACAGGTCTTATAGAGGCACATGACGCCGGTTGCGGTTCACAGAGATGGGTGCGCGGTGGGCGTAGGAACCCAGAAGATTGAGTCCGGTAATTGCTTATCGTGGGGAGGGGACAGAGCTTATCCAGAGAAGAACACGGCGGAAACGAGGCGAGATATAGAGGGAAGGAAACTCCAGGCAGAGCTTATCCGAAGTGGACCGTTGGGACCAGGGATAAATTAGAAACCAAGAATGCGACGCGCAACCTGACAAAGACATTAGGTATCCCAGTCGGTGCCGCTGTTTCCAGGATGATAATGTACACTTTGGCTGGGCAGCGCAGGATCCATCCGCGAACGAGATAGGCCGGAAAGAATACAGAGGATAAGATAACCGACGAGGTGGAGATATCCATCTAGGTCCTCGTGATTTTTCAGTAATCCGATCGGGATGCTTCGACGCGCGCACGAAGGCAGTGATTACCCGAACTTCTGCCACGGAATCAGATTCAGATTCGAACCGCGTCAATATTCATGTAGCCGAGGAACAGCGGGAGCGCGTGATGAACGGTGTAGAAGAGGTCTAGCTGCATTTCCATTCATTCAGGTCTCGAGAGTCCTGAAACCCAAGTTCAAGAGCGTGAAATCACCACCAACGGTGCTGATGGGAAGGCCTACGACGACGAGAGCGCAAGCGAGAACAGTAGCACCCTGCCACAGATACCTAGTCAGAGAGATCGCAAGTCAGGCCAAGGGCATTGGGCGAGCGAGTGGCAAGGTGCGTGGTCGGAGGCAAGCGAGTTCAAACTCCGCCATCAATTATAGTCATTTGTCTTGTAGTCATGATCACCTTCGGGCACTGACCACCACGCACTCGGTCCTGACTCGGCCATCCACGTCGCCTTTCGGTCCACCTGCTATCTTGGCTTTTGGACTTCGGGTGGCGGCATCATTCCGAGGCTTTAAAACGTCAAAATTTTCCAAGATGGCAACATTGACAAGGTGCTCAAACCTATACTTAACATGCGAGCTTGCGAGCACAAAATTGTTATATGTCTGTCTACGAGACAAACCTCAACAGCGACTGCAAGATCACAAGAGATTTCTCGCATTTTCTAGCCAATTATTAGAAACTTAAAGGATGAACGGAATTCCTTGTTAGAAATCTAGGCACCTTCTGAACTGTCTATGGTCTTGTTCAAGGACTGCTCTTTGCACGTTGAACGCAATCAACACGCTGTGCGATCTCGTGAGTCGCAGTCTCTCACACATGTGGCGTAATAGCAACTCAGACATATATATTATTCAGCCGCTGCAGCCCGCATGTTGTGCCTTGTCTGACATGAATAGATCTGCCAGTCGCTCTTCAAGGATCACCACGGGACCATTTCTGCGTACGATCGGCATCTATCGGTATGCTTTGTGTGTACATGAGACATTGTCTCTTGTGTCTCCGGTTTTTGCCGCACATTTCCTTACTCCGGGACCTGACAAAGTGAAATCCCACTCCACCGAAGTCAACTTTCTTTTCCCGGCCACATTCCCTACTGGGATCTCTTGTTTTAAGGATAAACCCAAAATCATGGGATGCAACCACTGACAGCTGAAGAAAGCATAAACCATAACCAAGACCTCATGACTTCGGTCACCCGCAAGCTTTCCACTTGCAACGTTGAACCACAGATTTCAAGGGCTCCAACGTCTACTTCTGTGGTTTGAGACTTCTGCGCTTCTGACCGCCTATTCACCGGAACGCTTTGGGGCCCGACAATAATTCGGCGGCCGTGGTGTATCACCGCCGCAAGGGGATGAGATCTACGGATGCTTCGAAATCTCAGGTAGGTTCGATAGAAGTCGACGGCACATTACGGCATCCTATCACGGCCGAGCTGAGTCTGTCTGAGTTTCCAAACCCGGAACTTGCTTTCCTGATAAGCACGATGGGGGTAACTGCGATAAACAGTTTTCTCACTATTTTTCCTCGTAGGCATTATCGATGAATTTGGGTGGTCGCTAGGCTATTATCTGATCTCTCGATGGAGCCGTTTTTTTCATCTCTTTTTGCTTTTCTCGGGGGCAGAACAAGAGAAATGGAAATTCATCTCGAGTCACATGGGGATCGGAACGGAATAGCGGATTCGGCGGAACAGCAAAATCTCAGTCTGCGATGACGACACGGACATGTGGGCCGTTTTTATTGGGCAGCGCGTTCGGTGACTCGGTAAAAATCTGTCCGTAAGCATGCATGTTGCGAATCGCGATCGAAATCTCGAGCTTGATTCTTTAACTGGACCCACACCCAGCCCTTTAAATACCGCGCCGTTCCATTTGTCAACTCTCGCTTTCCCTCCCAATATACAAGACCCACACCGCCGCCACCACCCATTCAACTGCTGTTAATCATGTGCCAACAGATGGCGTGCGCCCGTTTTTTTCATGTGCGCCGCTGCCGGTATTGACGTCGTTCTCATCCGCAGCGAAGGAACCCGATGGACGCGCTGCGGTGTCCGTCTCCCTCCTCCGTTCGCCGTTGTAGCGTGCGCTGAGTAGATATTGCTTGCCTTCGCACAGCACTTCCAGCGGCACCTTGTCATCGCTATCGTGGATTGCAACACGACGCGCTGCGAACGTTCCGTATACCACCCCAGGGGCTGTCGTCTCCCGACATGTGCCAAGGTGCGCTACCCTCTTGTTGCATCACTCAGTCCACTTATGCTGTTGTTCATTCATTCCAGAATTTTGGGCAAGAGATCCAGCGGGATGTTGACCGAGTTGACGAATACTGCTATGCGTGTCGTGCGGCCCAGGAGCGCGCCGCACGCGGGAGATAGTCCCTGGAGCCTCGCGGTCTAATGCGCCACACGCATCGATATCCCCTAGACCTTCTGTGACTCGATCTATAATATTATACCCGTTAGTTTCCGCAGTGCCAATGCGATTCCTACCTTCAAGCGCTTATCGGTCTGCGTACCACAGATCCGATTGTGTATTGAGTTCGGTCAATCATTCCTGATGAGGCCAGGCACACCCGACTAATTTAATAGTGGCATCGAAGAGCATAGCCATCCCACATCATGACAGCTTCTCTCCGATCCAAAAGCCCCTATCAGCCTCCAATCCACAAACGTGGGGTATGAATTGCGTCCGTGGATCAAACAGCACACAATCGCTCATCATTGTGTGTGGCGGCTGTTTGACTTGGTTGAACGAAGCCGATGGTGGCACTGGAAACGTCTTTCCCTGCGGCTAGACATCAGGCTGCGATAAGGAAGGACACGGGTTCGTGTGTTGCATACCCCGAGCCGTTCGTGCCGCCACTCACGGACAGACGCGAAGCTACGCATGTGCGAACATAAATACCTGCACAGAAACCAGACGCGTGTACAAGGCTCCGCCTCGTGATGTGCCGATCCTATGGACCTGGCGATCCCAGGCACGTCGGAAGTAAGGTGTGAGGTGTAATTCAAATTAATGTTTAATGTGCCAGAAAGATTCTACTAGCAGGGAAGCGCGGACCAGACTATGTGGTGCCTAAGTCTAGGTGTGTTCGATTTTCAAAAGGTTGGGCGTCGGCGGCCGTGACGGGCGATAGTGAATATACGACTTCGCCGAACACATGTTGTAAGCGCACCCGAGCCCCAGCGTGTAAGCGAACGAACGGTTGAACAGCAGAGACGTCTCACCGGGAGGGGCAGGGGCCACATGGCCTACGCGCGACGGACTTCCCTTATGCATCAAGAACATGCAATTATGTGATTGTAGGAGCAAATGAATTACGGGATCACCTACCTTTCAACTCACCTTCGATTCCGCGCCTTCCAAGGACGTGGGGCATATGCATATGTATATGTATATGATACGAGGGAGATTCCTGTTCAAAGGCGGACATAGTGGTGGCGCGTTCAGAGCCCCGAACACTCCGCGGAACATTACCAATCACAGAACCACCAGTCCCGTAAAATTGGGACTGTGACGCCGACTGCAGATAGCCAAGACTTTTAGCTAGTTCCAGGCCGTTCCGATTCGTCGCCCGAGAGGCAAGGGCAAGAACTTCTGGCGTGAATCCAGCAGAGAACCAGCACTATACACATAAGAGGCCCCGGTGGGCGATGGTGGAGTCAAGACGGCGTTTGTCGAGATGAGTAGCCGAAAAAAGCCGGCTCGGATGCGGTCCGAAATGCGCCTCTAGTTCGGAATTTCACGAACACCGGGTTCCGTGTCAAGGGCACATGCAGAAGTCCAGCTTTTTGTGTGCGAGAGATGTATTGCGGCGTGGAAGTTTGATTATAGCCATATCTGCAGTTGTCTTCGAGTTCGGACGGTCGTCGCATCGAAACTTGAATTATGCGCAAGCGACGGTTCCGGTTGGATTAGTGTGGAGACTTTAAGAAGTACAGACGTACCTAAAGCAACGGGAGCTACGGTAGCAACATTCTCCGGCAAGTGCTCCGAGATCACCAGAGAACTCAGCCATGGGCTGGCTCCAACAGAAATACAAGGCCGAGAGTATACTGCCGGCACTCATATGTGGAGACGGTCCGAAATCCGTTGGAGTGGTTGCCGAAGGGGAGAGGTGAAGAGCCAAGGTGCATTCCAGAAATTCGAGGCTAAAAGCAGGACATTGGCTGCGAAGCCAGTATCAATCCGGGGTGGAAGTTGAAGCAATATCTTTTGCTTGACCCTGTAGGGTCGGTGCTTCTTCGCATTATTCCGTCAGCCGTTCGGCGTGAGTTCAACGTGCCCGAGCATCAGATAACACAGAATAGAGTGACTGGGAACAATGAGTCGGGCCAAAATGAAAACCACATGCTCTGCCGTAGGATTTCTTCACTCTCGTAGTTGGCCGTGGCGATGATCAAGAATAGAGGGAGTGTCGATGTCAATCAAGAAGCAACACCAGAGCGCGGGAAGAACAGGGAAAACCTCGGTGTCGAGCGCACCATGCCTAGGCAACCAGACATCAGTCATTGGTAATGAAATCGAGAGCCAAGGTCTATCAATTCATCTTATCCGAGTGTATTCAGAAAAAAGACTCACAATCGCGTCGGCGCTGGTTGCCCTTTGATCTATGTGGCGACATGACATATTTGGTAGCGAAATGAAAGTCCAGAATCCAGATTGAACCGGTAGAAGAAACTTCTGAGAACCATGGTAGCCGTCTGCCGTCCCGCTAGCGAAATGAAATCAACGGAGTTCAGAATAGATACAGATAACGAATACCGTTGAGAATGACAGGTCTCTGGGAACGCCGCGTTAGCAACCGACGGCCTTCGCTTGGGTAGCCTTCGGGGGTTTGAGCGAAAGGCGAGATGAAAGCAAAGAAGCACGGGGTGACGCAAGATAAGAGATGTCGTCACTATCCAAGGCCCCAATATTATTGTGCGCCGTAGAGTCCGAGGAGACTGCAGACAGAAGGGTGGCACGACGGATTCGTCGAAATTCAGTGTAACGTCAAACGTCCCGAAAGCCGGAAAGATTGTGAGCCGAGGGACTGGAGTGCATTCTCAGGTAAGAGGCAATAAATCAACGGAGAGAAGTTTGTTATTCCGCCGCGGCGTCCTCAGTCCCGCTCGCGAGGCGATGTTATGGGACGACCTGTTCACAATGTGTGATACAATTCCCGCCGATGGGGAACGGGTGGCGGGCGATTAGAACCGCCGATGGTTCAGTGAAAAACCGTGCGAGTGTGGGGAGGATTTGTTTTGGGCCCTTAGACAAGTGTGGACGCGGATCCATTGAAGTTTCGGTGCGAGTTCCCGGAGTCATGAAAGGATAGGGGCGGAGGGCTGGAATCAGGATAGCGGAAGTTCGGATTCTAGGACTGTGCGGCGAATCATGACCCAGGTCAGGCGAACGCTATTTTTCAAGCACAAGTGATGTTTCGGCGAGTTTCAGGGGCCAAGAGTCGGCCAGAACCCGAGTACTGCGGACGACGATGAGGGTGTTGGCGAAGTTTAGGTCCGTCATGTGATCG
Organism: Mycena olivaceomarginata; assembly: GCA_029378375.1. NCBI lineage: Eukaryota > Fungi > Basidiomycota > Agaricomycetes > Agaricales > Mycenaceae > Mycena > Mycena olivaceomarginata. The sequence continues at coordinate 23,025 of JARKIC010003081.1, forward strand.
GATGCAGGCGGCCGATAGCGCGATCACTCATGGCCGATATTCCCGAACAGCCAAACTGAACATCCACAAAACTGCAAGAAAAAATGTAGAGCATTCAAGTAGGATGATGGCAACAAGGGCGGCCGTTCCGACGGCACAAGAAGCAATGGTGGTAGTTTGAGAAACGATTAATACCGCCTCTTTCCTGTTCCGCAAATACCACTGTCTCTCGTACACATATCCGGGCATCAAAGAAATTATATGGTTTCCAGTGTGAATGTAGGAATCCTGCAAACCATTCGGGAACACGAACAGCCGCCCTGCGGAGCCCAGAAGCAAATCATGCTGAAATCATCGTGGAGCCTTGGTTGAGCCATGTGTGTGAAGCGTTAAGATATAATTATCTTCCAGGTTCGACAAATGAACGCTGTCGACGAAGATTCAATGCAAAAACAAAGACAATGAGCGCGATCAAGGCGGCAAAGACGGAACGCGTGGTATTCGTACGTGCACCCGGTCTCCACGTCAGGTCGCGGGCGTGTGGTGCTGATATGTGTCGCGGGTGGGCTTGCCAGATCGCAGACTAAGGAGTGGGAGCGGTTTCGCATTGTCGCAACAGGGGGAGGTCGAGTTCGCGCAGAGCAATAGAAGCAATGATCATGAATGATGCAGGACTGGCTTGGTCCGAAGAGAGGAAGGAAAGCAGCGAGCGAGATGCACTGCACCAGACAAGATATTGAGACGAATGAAAGCTACAGTGAGACGAGATCAGTCGTGTGGTAAGGTAAGTAAAGTTAAGCAAATATGCAGGGTATCATAATTAGAACTTTAGGCATGCGCATTGAGTCAATCGCGCCACGCATCTCCCGTGCGCCCGACGCGCCACGCGCGCGTCGTCGCGCCGTCCGCAAGCGGCGCAGCCGTCGGGCTGCCTCCAATTCCACTTTCCTCGCGCAAGAGCCTGGGCCGACCGAGAGTCGCGGGCTGCACCCTGCGCGTGAAATACCGGCGCGCATCCTCTGGCGAGAACGGGAGCGGGGGCGGGAGCGGGAGCGGGAGCGGGAGCGGGGGTGCACGCACGGCGGAAGGCGGGTCGAGGCTCAGGGACGGCAGCGGCGGCGGGGCCCGCGGGATCTCGGTCTCGTCGTCGTCGTCGGAGTACATACTGTATCTGAACCCAGGCGGCACGGGTCCAGGCGGAGGGGCCACCTCAGCGACGAGGTGGTCTTGGTTGGCGTAAGACATGAGGTCGAAAGGGCGTGGTGCGCCGGTGGCGGGGGGGAGAATCGTGTTGTCGGGATTGGGATGGGGCGGCGAGACAGAAGAGGGGAGGAAGGTGTATGTGCCTGGGCCGAGGGAGAGGACGTGTGCGGTACAGGGCGTGAGGCGCGCGCCGAGGTGATTGCCGCTGGGAATAATCAGCATTGTAGCAACCAGGGAGATTTTGAGCGGATGATGGATGGATGGAATGTGGGGGCGACGCAATAATGCAATGCCGCCACGCGTGAACTCAGGTGGCGCAAATTCGCAAGCAAACTCAAGTGCGATGCTGCTGCAAGAGGCTCCGAATTTAAACGACAGACGCGGCCAGCGGGTTGAGAAAAAAAAAATAGATTCACGTACCAGACCGCGCATCCAACGAACTCGTTCGCACAGCCGCACCCCTGGCGACCTGGCCGAGCGAGGAGTGCCACGGCCTCGCTAGAAACGTATTGTGCATCGAGCGGAATCACCGTGTACGCCTGCCGATGTGCTAGTCCAGTCCACAGGCCGAATTCCGGAGACGCACGATTGTGCACTTGCGCGCCACATCCGCTGGATCTGCGGGGCATTTGCGGGCGGTTGCCCGGCTGCATGCTCACCCGGAAGAAATGGCGTCAAAAGGTGAGATGCAGGACGCGGTGAATGGGAAAGACTCGGCGATGAAAGGTTGTTCGGAGCCGCAAAAGAGGACTTGGCTTCGCCCAATGGTCGTGCGCGTGGCACTGGGCGGGAAAACAGTCTGTGGCGGGGCTGGAATAACAGTCGATTCTCGGGTACGGTCGAGGCGGGTACGGTAGGATTCTGTTTCACGAGCGGGTGGCCAAGCTGTAGAAGTAGATTGAGCCATGGACACAGAAGAAAAGGCGCCTCGGCCGTTGCCGCGCTGGTCGTGTTTGGTTGGTGATGGCATTGCACGATTTTATCCGAGGGTTGCAAGGGGATGGCTGTCGGAAATTGGAATAGAAAGTGCAGTTGCAGGTTTTTCCATGTTCCAATCGCGACATGTTCCAACTTTCTGTCCCAGCTTCCACATGTTATATATCGTGCCTCTGATTAATGGCAGCCCATCTACGTCCCCCAGCTGTCCAACCTCAATTTGTTTTTTTTTGTGGTGCGAACTTCGCCTCTTACAGATCAACTGAACCCAACCAACTTTCTGCGGAACGGAAAAGATGTCAAAACCCGATGGTGGCTAAGGGTAACACCATCTTTTTGGACCGTTAGAGTTCCCAACCATGCCGCCATCATCTTATCCAAATCCTCTGATTTCTTGTCTTTGCATTTTGTGGCTGTTTCGTATGACGGTCCGGGCGTCACATTATTCATTTTGGAAGAAAAAATCTCTCGAGGCAAAAAAAAACTTAGGCTCAGATCACAGAATGATTCCATATCAACATCTATATGTACTAGGTACCTATATCGTGCATCTCCCCGCAGGAATATGGCTATAATCAGGTAGAGCGAGAGCAAAACAGACCGTCGGAAGGTGCTGAGATGGCACTGCCACTGTGTCATCATCTAGATGTAATCACTCCTGGGCACAGCGGGCAAGGTTTTGGTTTCAGGACTTAAGGGCTAGGGTACGCGGGTCGATGGGCACACTTCAAATTTTGAATTTCACTGGTGCCGGTTTGAGTCTCTGGGGCAGTACTTTATTTTGCTTATCTGGCATCCACCCAGAAACTCTACCTAGAATCCCACAAATATTTGAGAAGCAGTATGATGGCATATGGATAAACTGTGCATACTCAGATTTGACATTAGTATTGCAAAAAAATGGACCTAAAGAAAAGCAAGTGTTTGTGATCAGAAATCCGTCAACTTGACGTGTTTTGACCGCGGTCCTGTCACGGATCATGTGCCATGTGACCGGCAATGTGTCACACATTCTCATACCCTAGTTGTCAAGTGCCTGCAGGTGCAAGGCAGTAATTAGAAGGTAGAAGGCTTGTATATGAAGAAAATTCCTCCCTTGACCACCTAATGGTATACCTATGGGGTGTCCTGCACAGGAGGCGTCATAGCTGTTTATCAAATAAAATGATGGACACCGGCAAGATTGAACCGGCAATCAGAAATCAAACTGTGGCCCATCCCGCGTACCGTAAAGGGCACTCTCCCACTTTGATCTAACATAGACTTGCAAGTAGATGCGGAATGTCGATTCTTACAGAGATGGCGTTGGCCGCTGCAATAGTCAATAGGGAAAATTGATGCAGGGGTTGTGCTGATGTCAGCTGATTCATCCGAAGGTCTGTTTTGCCCTCGCTCTACCTGATTAAAGCCCTACTCGTGCGGGGGAGATGCATGATATAGGTACCTAGTATACATAGATGTGATATGGAATCATTCTGTGATCTGAGCCGAAGTTTTTTTTTTGCCTCGAGAGATTTTTCTTCCAAAATGAATAATGTGACACCCGGAATATCGGGCCATGAATGATTGTGTTATCGGCCTTGCACACCCGATTACATGACGGCGCCAGCATCTCCATCATGATCATCGTTTGCAGTTTTCGGGTTCCCGCGAGCTTGTTGGCCTCAGAATCTCGCTGCAACAACACCTAACTCTGGAAACCCGTTTTGCCGGACTTGCGGCACAATTCGCCGCACAGTGACAGCTTTTGAGGCCTCCGAACACCATCGAAATACTTGCGCTCGTCTCGATTATACTTGGCACTGGAGGGGAGCCGACTCAGGAATTAATCTCTGTGTATGGAACACAGCAAGACTCTGTGATTCGAGATTTCGTAAGCAGTAGTTGGCAGTACGGGGTTCGACTCCCCGCGTCAGACTGGGATAGTTTTGATGATGTTTTTTTTCAGCTTTAAAAACCTCGCATCTACTGGCTTCCCTCTGAACACGCCGCTGTACTCTTAACGGTCCTTGACATTGGAACCGACGTGCCCATAATCGGACGTCGTGTATGGAACACAGCCAGATTTCGTGGTGAAGAAAAGGTGTTTACCGCTGGCAATATGTACAGGGTTCGATTCCCCGCGTCCGAATGGGGGCGTCGGTCCATTTTTCGACTTCGCTGCCTCTCATCCGCTCACGTTCCAAACCATTTCACTCTCGCCCATACTTGACACTGAAACCGACTGGACAACAAATCTGACGTTGTGTATGGAACACGGCCAGACTCTGTGGGTCCACAAGTCATGCTCACTGGCAGCACAGGCTCGACTCCCCGTCAGGATCCGGGAGTTGCGGAATGCTTTTCATCCTTAGAAACCTCATATCTACTGGCTCACCTCCGGACACGCTGTACTCTCAACCATACTTGACAGTGGAACCGACCCGCGAAAGGATCGGACGTCGTGTATGGAACACAGCCAGATTCTGTGGTCGCAACTGGAACTTAGTCGCTGGCAGTACGGGGTTTGATACCCCCACACTTCACGTTTTCTCAAAGATCTGAGGCTGCCTGTGCGGCCGTATATTTCAAGCGGACGTTTTTTGTTTATCGTCGGGTGTACGTATTGGTTTGCTTTCCTGCATGCTCAAGCGCTCAAGGTCCGCGTCAGAAGATCCAAATCCGGAAGTCTGTCTCGACGCCTCATGCATGATGACCGCAATTAATCGGATGTCGTGTATGGAACACTGCCAGACTCTCAATGTTGACCACTGGCAGTACGGGGTTCAATTCCTTACGTCCGAATGCGAGAGGTTTTCACATGTTTTTTTCAGTTTGGGAGCCTCCCAATACCATCTACTTGTACTCTCAACAATAAATCTGACGTTGTGTATGGAACACAGCCAGACTATTTGATCCATTTCACTGTTGCCCGCTGGCAGTACGAGGTTCGGTTGCCCGCGTCAGAATGAATTGGACCCGACGCCGTTTTTTGACCACTCCGCCAGGTGCTGCTGCGACTGCTGCAGCCACAAGTTCCAAGCCTGGGTATGAAAGTCTGTCTCGTCTCGACCTTCACAGCGCCTTTTGGCATCCACTTTTCCTTCATGCAGGAACCGCTCAGCAAGAAACTGCTTGAACAGCTCGATCGCGACGGCTGTCGCTCTTGAGATTTAGATTCCATGACAATCGGAGGTCTTCGTGGGAACGCGGAGCTCCGAACTTAGATTCTTGTCAGCCCGGCGTGCCGAGTTTACGCGTACAACTGCCGTCGGGGGCAAGTGGGCTAAGCTGACTCCTTTCCGTTACTTTTTCGGTGTCTGTCGAGCCTTGGGTGGGTCTGGTGCCCGTCAGTCTGTGTTTCCGCTTGCCTTCCGGACTGACAACCTCCGGCGAATGTCATCCTGCGGTTCCGCTTCCTTTCCGGACTGAAAAGGTGCAACATCGTCGGTTGAAGAAGATTCAATGTTGGTTGGTTGCCGGTTTGCTCACGGTCTGCTGCATATAAATCGAAGCTTTTGTGTTTTTTTTGCACAATATTCCACTGCACACCCCCGCACCACAACAGCTCAACCGAAATGAAGGTCCTTGTATTAGGGTTTGTACTTTCCGGAATATCCGTGATATGTTTGCTGATACACCACGTCCTTCACAGCGCAACAGGCTTTATCGGGTTCCCTGCCGCACAAGCTTTGGCGCGCGCCGGCCACATCGTTTACGGCTTAGCTCGCACCGAGGAAAAAGCAAAGCTTCTCGCAGCAGAAGAAGGTAGACGCACACAACGTGTCGTTAGATTAATCTTGTGCTCATCCACCCACTCTGCAGTCATCCCCATCCTCGGCGACCTCGACTCCGACGCCTGGATCCCGCTCATCGCCACGCTCGACAACCATCCTCGAAACCGTCGGCGGCGGCCCCGAGCCCGCGCGCGCGGTCCTCGAGCGCACCACAAAAGCCGCCGCGGCGCTTCGCCCCGCCGGCGCGCCCCTCCTCTCCTACATCCACACCTCTGGCACGTGGGTCCACGGCGACAACCGCACCGACCGCGTGACCGACACCTCCCCCATTGCGCACCCCCGCGGAGATCGTCGCGTGGGCTGCCCGCGGTCGAGCAGCTCGTCGTGCGCAGCACCGCGGTTAACGGGGTCGTGGTGCGCCCGGCACTAGTATACGGGCGCTCGGCCTCGTTGTTCGCACCGCTGTTCGCCGGCGCTGCGAAGGCAGGGGGGCGGGTGGTGTTGCCTGGGACGCCCGGGGGGCCGCTACGCCGTGGTCCACACAGACGATCTTGCGGAGCTGTTTTGTCCGGGTGGCGGAGCGGGCGTCCCTGGTCGGGGGGAAGAATTTTCGATGCGGCGAATTCGCAGACCGAGTCGGTGAATGAGCTGCTGGAGCGTCTTGTGCAGATCTCCGGGGTGAACGGGCCCTATGAATATCGGAAGCCGGAAAATCGTGCGTGATTTGCTTTGGTCGATGGAGGAGAACAAGATGAACTAACGGTATATAAATTTGCAGTGCTCGAGGAAGCGACGCAGTCGACGACGCTCGTGCGCCCCTATCTTGCGAAGGCGTTGTTGGATTGGTCGCCGAAGAAGCCGGGCCTTGTGGAGGGATTGGATGTTACTACGGAGTACTTACGCCGCTTGGCGAGCTTCTACAGCGTGAAGAGATCATCCAGTCATCCAGGCAGCCTTTGCTTACTATATTTAATAAACATACTGACAAGGCTAGCGATGAGCCCCCGGCCCCGACTAAGGTCTGCCGGAAGTGCTCATGCGAGAAGTGTGAAGTGGTCTATGGAGCTTTCCGGGCTTCGAGCGCCAGGACCATTTATTACCGAGTCGGTTCCTGTGTGAAGTATGGTCGATTACGGCGTGTTCGGGAGTTGAGTAGACGCCGGGCACTCAGGTCGAAGAAACGAAGGGCGACCAGATGTGGCATTTGGATGCGGGGAATCAAACCCCGTACTTCTAGTGAACGGCGAAATCTGCCACTACAGTCTAGCTGTATTCCACCACGTCCGATAAGAGGCCGCAAAGCAGCTGACCAGTCTCTTGTGATCATACAGATAGCCTGGGACCGACAACCCTTGTGTCTGTATCTAGCCTTCCAATTCTGCAAGTAGCTTGGGACCGAGAAACCCTTGTGCTTGTACCACAGCTTTCCATAATTGAACAGTCTGCTTACAACCAATGGCAGTACCAAAGGCGCGAACGAAAAATTTCGGTTTTGGGGTAGTTTCAGAGAATTCCTGATATCTCAGTCATTCTTCACCGATTCACATAAAAACTAGATAGATCGACTGAGCTTATTCATGCGCATTAGTAATAGAGATTTGTGGGAATATTATGTATTAGGTAATTTCTGGTTTCAGGCTGTTTTCACACCAAAAGCTGTCTAGCATGCCGAGAACATGTCCCAGCCTAATAGTTTGGTATGGACAAACCCTATAGCTAGGGGAACATGTGTAGAGTCAGAAACACGGATACATCACATAAGGTTCCTCTATCTCCCTTGAATCATTTGCCAGTTTTGGCATTGAGAGATATTGGAAAGATTACATTTATCTGGGAGTCTTATATTTTCTGGCTCTATCATGTATTTTCTTAGCCATAGGTGTTATCCATACTAAAATATTAGCTGCTGGGACATGTTCTCGGCATGCTACACCCCATTTCAAGAATTTGTTACACAAACTTTGAGTGCAAAACATTTTTTAACAGTCAAGAAACATTTGAGAATGGTCACAGCAACATCTCACAAACATTTACAGAAAACATCTCGCTGAACAGGTCCTAACAATGTTAGTTCACCATTGTCCAAACATCGAGAGTTAAAAATGCTTCAGGAATTGATGATTTTGTTTGAAAAACATTGAGCGGTGGACATTTTGAAATGTTTGAACCGAAACGGCGGTGTACAGCTTTTGGTGTGAAAACAGCCTGAAACCAGAAATTACCTAATATATAATACTTTCACAAATCTCTCTCTATTACTAATTGTGCATGAATTAGCCTAGTAGATCTATCTAGTTTTTATGTGAATCAGTGAAGAACTGACTGAGATATTAGGGACGTTGCACAAAAGCCACATGCAGCTTTCAAAGCTGCATGCGGGAATATCCATTTTTTGCCCCGAGCATCACTGGCACTCTCAAATAGCCTCTTTTGACCACCAGAGCAAAGAAAAAAAGCCACATGTGATGAGTTTGTGCACCAAAAAGCTGCATGCAGCTTTGCGCAACGTCTCTATTGGGAATTCTCTGAAACTATCCCAACCGAATTTTTTGTTCACACCTTCGGTACTGCCATTGGCTGTAGCTTGGAGCTATTCTGTTTGATTCTTCCACATCCGCTTCTTTAATCATTAACTGTTCTTTAAGATTTTGCTCATTCGGCAGTGCCCATCACGTTGCACATGTTGCATTTTGCTCCATAAGGCTTAATTAACCCGTTTTTGCTCTTGCGCAGTGTCCCCACGATCTGCTATGGACTGTGATTATAATATCTTTCTCCTGCCCCTGCAGTCCAATTTTGGCTCCCTCGGCTTTCTAGCCAACTCCAACCTCGCCCATATCTGCACTTTAAATCTCTCAAAAAGCTGTTGGCGGTGACAGACCTGGTATTGGGGCACCCGGGCATTTATTCAAATCTGCTCGAGTTGCAACATACTATAATGTACTTCATTACATTACGACGTCATCTCACAAGGGCTATTGCTGGCCTGAGCAGTTAGCTAAAAGGGATATAATGTGTCTCGAACCATTAGAAAGGCGCTGGACAACAATCCTGGTAAAGGGTTGAAGTGGGAAGTCGCTAATGGAGCAATCGCGGAAAGTGCCTTACCATCCTGGAAACGGATTGGGGCTACTGCACATCCCTGACTAAGGGCATACGAGGGAACATCCTTCTGAACCAGAGGGATCATTGTTGGGCATCATCTGACGTCTCCAGAACTGCCAAGAGGACTGGACTTGGTCGATCTACCAATTGACTAAGAAACCGTACTCGGGTACTGGAAGCGGCGGCTATCACGATTTTCAGACAAATCACTTAAGCGGTTCAAGGCGGAACCATTTGAGCGTGGTGTTACCAAGGAGGGTAACGGAGTGCTGACGAGGAGGTCGGCTAAAAGTTGACATATCAACAATATCCCATCACGATCGTTCTAAGCGATGTAGATCTTGACTCATCGCTAAGCTCGGCTCGTTGATGTTTCTTATAAATCTCTCTCAATTTTACTAATCGCTTGATATCTGACAGGAGTTCATCGGCTAGCTGCCATACCACTAGTCATATACCCTGAACCCTATTGCTCGTTTGTATCAGTCTCGTTTATATTTAGAATCCTGTAACGTATTTAAGTGGATGGTTATGGGAGGAACAAGTGAATCTCACCCCACCTGTTGGACGCGAAGTTACTAGACTTCACGCTTAACCGGTAGAGTAGTCATTCATTCGGAGACACCCAGAAGCTATACCAAGTTTCGTTTGTTTTCCCTGTTTGAATATTATCTGTGTTGGATTTGGATCTTTATAAACGACGCGTGGACATATTGGATAACGGAACGGACGCGTGGAATATAAGGAAACGGATCAGACTTGACAATTGGTTGTAATCTCGCAAGGATTAGCAATCGCGGATACTATTTGGAATCGGATTCATAAGAATCACTTGCTTTACGCATCGGAGTATCATCTCCAAACCTAGACCCACATCATACAAAACCGTTGAACATAAAATCTCGTCTGTCTATCGCGATTGCGCCTAGAACGGATTCGAGCAAGTTTTATCTATACGACTTGTAGACCTGTAAAGTCTTGCTTCTCAAAGAGAACTAAAGTTCAAATTGCCACAATCTATACTGGATTGGAACCCCGAACTTGCACGAGGACTATAGTGTTTGAGTTGTTGTAGTTGCATTATCGAACCGTATTCATTTACAAGGTTTGTGTTGTGGTTATTTCACCGCCAGCCCCATAGTCACGTTTCAGCGGCCTGCTGCACTGCCATTCTTCCTCCTTTCCTCCCCTCACCATCCCCGCAGTAATCCTCGCCCAGCACCTCACTTGTGATGAACACTGTGGCTTTGTGCACCATGGCACTATGAAGTCCCACTCATTCGCTTGCTTCCCCCCATCACCATCTCATTCTTCACCAGCCGCTCTCCTCTATATCTCAATGCTTTTCTTGGCTGCTTTAACTCAAAAAGTCTTTACAAGGACAAGTCAAGTTGCCTTTAGCTCGCAATTCGGACTCCAACTCGGCTCTTCCCATGAAGCCCCAATCAAGTGCTCACTTCATGTTCTTGGTCGCATTTCAACCTTCCTACACACCCTGGGTCTGCTCTTTCTCAAGCCCATGGATATTGGAGCCTGTCAACCATTACCTGCTCGCATCCCTGTGAACTGTCAAGTACCGGTTCCTGATCGGGATCCGACAGAGGTCCGAGATACGCCTGAGGGAATGAAGTGCGTATAAGCAAGACGAAGGGTCGAGATGTAGAAGGAAGTATCGGAGTCCGAATGGAATACTGATGAAATGCTTGCTCGGTGTCTACAACAGCAGTACTAGTTTAATCAAGACCCAACGAGCAAATGCGAGTTGCTTGATTAAGGCAAAAACACAACTACTAACCAAATCCTAACTACTTTCCCCTTGAATGGTTCTCAGATGCCATGGGCGTTAATGTGGAGTTCGGCGACGTGGCCTAGGTTCATCGTTAATGTTGTTCCAGATTTATTCATCAGCTCTCAATGTTCTTATTGGCCTCCAGCGCAGGACACTCGAGGTGCGTTTCTTTAGAACAAGGTCCTACTGATCCACTGAACCACTTGCAGTCCCGTTTGGCAGACACGTGACTGACCATCATTTCCAGAAACCAGCTAAATTCTACCTCACCGTAGCTCATTCCAACCACGAAACCGTGGAACTTCAACTATGCCTTTTGCGATCTCAACTCATCATCAATACATCAACATCAACATATGCAAGCTGCCAATGCTAAGTACATTGTTAAATTTCGCACCGTATATCAATGGGCTGATAATGTCACAGTACCCATTCCATAGATTGCTTCGTAGATTGGTCATTACAATACCTGTGGACTGTTTAGGTTTGGTTCAGTTTCATGTCGTCATGCATTTGAGTAAGTATATCTTCCTCTTTATAAATTACGCTGTCTGAAGCCTTTAAACTCCGCCGGCATCTCCTTGTACGTTGATGTCTGCTGTTAGCCAAGCGGAGAGCGGCCCGGCAAAGCCGGCCGCGAACCGCTAGTTTTACTTTGAATACACGAGCTCGCTTATAGCCCGATGAAGTTATACCACAAGCAAAGCTACAGATACAAGATATATCTCCTGGCCACATGTGATTAATATCTTGTACTCACTTCCGTTAATCCCCACACTTTCCCCTTTTATCACTCTCCCTATTTAGGAGAAACCATCAACTTTCATTTCACTACCCATTTCCCGAACTTACGAGAAACTCCTGAATAAAGTCATTTCCAGAGGACTTGTGTATAAAATTTTATACACCTGACACCGAATAGCATTTGAAAAGTTGTCTGAAGGATAGAATCACCATTACAGCACCAAGAGCACCACACTGCGACTGTGCCCAGTACACGACACCGACATGGTCGAGAAGGGAAAAGGGGGGATGGCCCAAGAGGAAAGAAAAGAAACACACAGGCTCCCCACATGCAGTAGCATACACAGTCCGCTGGCCCAAGACACTAGGAGCTCCATTTGGTGGCAAAAAG
>JARKIC010003082.1:0-34879 GCA_029378375.1 Mycena olivaceomarginata
ATACACCCTGCTTTGACCGTGGACCCACAAACCGCTTTTTAACGACCTTACCTACCTATCGCAGGAAATAATTTATAAGAAACCTACGGACCAACTAGTATTATGTTTTGGCATGCTTTGTAGTTTCCTACATGCTTGCGCGAGTTTTCCGGGCTCAACTTCCGTCAAGGGCTCAAATGGCAGGACAGAAAGGAGCCAATAAGTGAATGGGCGGCTGTAAATCAATGAGTATGGTCTTAATTTTCGGTCTTTCAACTCAAACTATAGCGGGCAGCATTATGAATGCATTCACAAGAAAAACTGTCTCTTCAGAATTCCCCACGTGGGGTGTTTGAATTTTCGACGTAGCGAAATTTCTTCTTAGTCAATAGCCCACGGCTCATTGGCGTTAATTCCATACTTGGGAGATCCTGGAAAATGGGCCCAGGACTGGATCAGGACCACCACATGGGACGGATTCTGACGTTGGCAGCTGAAGTGTATCTGTTGCCGAGGCAGCAGATATTCTCAAGGGTATATAATTTTTTGCTCTTCAGACTAAGTACATTCTTACAGGCTGGGAAAAAGCCTCGGAATCCTACCAGGAAGGACGAGATGGTGGACATCGCTAAGCTCAGACAGTATCTCTGTAACCCACAGATCAATTTCGCCCGTATACCATGGCCATTGGATCCATTTCCTGAGTTATCGATTGGTGTTCACCTCCTGGCTGTTTCGTCGACAATCAGTTTACACCAGCATCTGTTCACTGCACTGCTGGTGTAAATGTAGAGTGCAGTGGAACATATGCTGGTGTAAACTGATTGTCGGCGAAACAGTCAGGAGGTGAACACCAATCGATACTCAGGAAATGGATCCAATGGCCATGGTATACGGGCGAAATTGATCTGTGGATTACAGAGATACTGTCTGAGCTTAGCGATGTCCGGGTAATGGTTCCGTTGTAGCGGACCTTGCCTGCCCGTTGTAAATGCTACGCGAGTCACTAGAAACAGTCACTGTGGGGTCAGTTGTTTGTCAGAATCGCGCTGCAAATCCGCAGGTGACCAAATACCGGCTTTTTGATCTGATTACATAATGAAATTTCTTCCGAAAAATCATGGCTTTGAGCAGGAACACTGTGTACCAGACATTGCTGGTCAATGAATCCATTGATTGTAGTCTGCGATGTGACTCTAGCCAATGTGAGTGTTTACGGAGCTTAGTGTACTCAAATTTCCATGGACAGCTCTACTTATGGTAGTGTCTGGATATCTACTTGTCAGGGGAACCCCAGCTCTGCGCGCCTTTCCGGCCTTTCCGCCCGTTCCGGCTATTTCTCCGGCTTCCGGTCCGGCCTCCGGTCCGGCACTGCAGTTAATGTTAGTTAACAGAAAAGGAACAAGACTTATGCTCGCGATGCACCGGTTTCGGTATCAACGTCCATTGCGGACGGGTTCAGAGGGTCGCGGAAAGTTTCTGTAAGTCAGGAAATTTGGGATTTAGTATAAATACAGTACCTACAGTGGAGCTCCTCATGGCTTGTAATTTAAGGCCTAACAGCCAGAAGTGATATCAAAATGTCAAGGCTGGGTATGCGAGGTCTTAATACATGGCAGACTAGTATCTAATTGTTCTCAGAGGCAAAGGAATTTTTTTACACAGTGCATTCACATCGGAGTTGATTGGGACAGCCAAGCTGAACCGAATAAATGTCGAGGAGCCCGCGGCTGCACCAGTCGTCTGAGAACCTCGAAGCTGGATATGCGAGGGTCTTAGTATATGGTAGACTAGTATCTAATTGCTCTCTGAGGCAAACAAATTTTTCTACGAAGTGCATTCACCTCGGAGTTGATTGGCACAGCCGAGTTGAACCAAATACATGTCGAGGAGCCCGCCGGCTGCCACCAGGCATCTGGGAACCTTGAGGCTGGGTATGTGAGGTCTTAATACATTGTAAACTAGTATCTAATTGTTCTCAGAGGCGAAGGAAATTTTCTGACTTGCAAGCGGTTTCCGAAAAGGGTGGCACTGCATGGAAACTTTTATCGCTGTACAAGTTTGATCCCTTGACAAGGATTGCCGTCTTTGCCTCGGCTCGGTCCTCATATGCCGTGATTATCCAAGTCCGGCAAAACCTCGTTGTTGGCTGCAGAATATTCAAGGCGCTTCAGATTTGCACAATGTATGGTCCATAAAAATACCCATGCCAGACACAACCTTTCCAATGTCAATATGGATATTTGGCTGAAGATTCAGGGTACCGGCGTCTTGGCTGGCCTCTGTTCGGCTGGTCTCAGCTAACCCAAAGCAGTAATCCTTAGCCTTGGATCAGAAGTTGGACAGCACAAAAATTTGCACGTAGTGCCAACCTTTCTGGAAACAGCTGTAACCTTGTTGGATCCCACTATAAGCAAGGTGCAAGACCATTTTCAATTAGAAGGCCTGAGACTGACAAAACACAGAAAGTGCAGAAACTGCTCCCAGAGAGACACTCCCGTACCCGTGGACCTTCCAAAATGATGGTGGCATGTCAAATTCGAACATCCCTCTGGCCAAGAAGTGTAAGGAATATGAAGGAGACTCTAGTACAGTTTTTCCACCGGTCAGTGGGACACCACCACTCATTAAATTCATGAAACATTACAACGGTCCCTACTGGAGCTTGAAGACTGGAGTGAAGGCTGAGACTGAAGAGGAGGTGCCCCAGGCGGGCTGCATCAAATAAGCGTAATTGCGGCGGTCTTCCCTTAGGTGCACCGTGATCGAAAACAAAGCTTGCATCTCAATGTCGCCTGAACGCACGCAGGTTTTGGACAAATTTGAGAGGCATGCATCCGTCATCCAGGCAGGTTGAGGATGCTAACCCCCGTTCCAGTACCTTTGATCTGATTCGGCTGCATATCGAGTCCGTCCCTGAGCGAGGAACAAAGATGCCGAAGTTCAAGCTCTCCACTTTGAAATTCCTTCGTGAATCAAGGAGTCTAAAAGCAGAACAGGATCGGGGCTATCCATGCAATTCAGTCTACAATTACAAAGTGTGTGTAATAATTTCAATTGTAGGTGGGGCGCGGAAGTGTCAGGCATTCCATATTCGGAAATAACAGCCGTATTATCTTGGACCTCCCTGGGGATTCTTGTTTTCCTGGTGGATTGTCCCAGTTCCTTGTCCAACGAAGAACAATGTGTAGACCAAAGACGATGAAGTGCCCGGTATTTGTCTTCAAGGGACTTGAGACGGCTGCTTCGAGGGATCATCTACATGGTCATGTAGTTTGGGAAGATTCGAGACGGCCCAGAAAATGACGGCTTACAGCACAATCAGGGACCGGGGCACGGCAGCCGGCCTGAGGCTGACACCCAGAGCTTTGCTGAATCTCCGGCAACTTCGCGGAGTGGACGCCTTCGGGCGCTCGGTGGCCCGCATCCGCGAGCTAAAGGGTGAGGTGGTTGTGTGTACGCTTGTTTGCTGAGATTCCTTACAGTGATGTCAGGTGATCCGTCACGTGCTTTGATGCGCAGAATCCACCGCGCAACTGAAAAATCAGTCATTCGAAGGGCTTCAATTTGCTCGGAAATGGCCCCAAATTGCCCAGGGTTTCGTCCCAAAGATGGTCGGACTTATTCGGTCCCTCGACCGATTTGGGAAACCCTTGGAATAGGCTCGAATCCAGCCTGTCGTAGCAAAAGACAAATCTGTCGCTAGACAGGCTGGTCGATCTGAGTTTTAAAATGTCAATGCAAATTAGTTACCATAAAAGGCTATCCGGCATGGCTGATCCGAGCGTGTGAGCTTGCACAAATAACGCGCTGCTCTCATTCACCACTCTCTTCTTGACGCGCCGCACGCGTCTTGTGCCCCTTTCGATACCACAATGGAACTAAGTCAACTACTACCACATCCTGATATGCCCCAGTGGCTGGATTTCATTCGCTCATTGCCTCTTGGCGCGCTGCAAGACTTTGTCAAGCTAAATATCACCCCTACGCTTTCTCTCGCCAATGACTACATTGAATCACTGGACGAAAACGACAAGACGATTGCAATTCGTGCTTCCGCTCTCGTATTCGTCGCTAGCAACAAACGTATTGTTCCTCGCGAATACCAGCTTCAGTCCGTGCTTGCTTTAGCACATGGGCGCGACTGCGTCGTCGACTCTGGTACAGGCTCCGGAAAGACTCTATGTCAGATAATACCCAACCTTCTTTTCCCCGACACGACCTCGGTTACTGTTTCTCCATTGAAACGGCTCCAAATCTTGCAGGTGTGTCGCTCCTTATTCCCGGCTGTTTTCCTCGATAACGTTGGATCTTGAGGCCGCGGAATTCGTTCGCTGGGGAATAAAGACGGTCTGTATTAACGAGGACACTCCCAGAGACGCAGAACTGTGGAAGGTGAGCCTCTAGTACCGTTTCAATATCGAGTCTAATACCTGTAACAGAACATCAAGGACGGTCACTTCCAGCATCTTATCGTTCAGCCTGAGCAGTTGGGGATGTACCAAGGTCATCTGCCTCGCCTCGCGGGCCTTCTCAACGTCTCTAGCTTTGTGAAGACACTCGCACGCGTGCATGTAGACGAAGCACACAACCACCATGCTGCCGGCCTTCCGCACTACGGCCTGCCGGCTTTTCGACCCGCATGGGGTCGCCTCAACGAGTTTCGTCTTCGTCTCCGCCCTCATACCCCTTTTGAAGTCCTCTCCGGCACTTTCCCACCCCACGTCAAGACCGCAATTATTCAACATCTCAACTTTGACCCCACCTCTTTTGTTTCTCTTAAACTATCATCCAACCGCCCCAACATTGTGTACGCTACGCACCGCATTGTCGGCAGTCTCAGCGACTTTCGCAACCTAGATTTTCTCATCGCCGAGCCATTTACGCTCAAATGCCTCATTTTCCACGACAATACGCAACAATGTTCTGACGCCGCTCTATATCACGAGTCGAAACTTCCGCAGCATCTTTCCAAGTCGGGGTTTGTACGCCACTATCACAGCGGTATGTCGAAAGACTATCTGACTCAAGTCTTCGACGATTTCTCGAACGAGAACGGTGAATGCAAGCTTCTACACGCAACAGAGGGTGTATCCACAGTAAGAAATACTTTTCAGTAAGCTCTGTCGCTGAAAACAAGGCAGGGCCTCGATGTAGGCGGTATTGACGCAGTAATCGACTACGGGGTTCCGCAGAAGCAGTCGACATCTGGGCAGCGGGGCGGCAGATGCGGTCGGAGAGGTCAACATGCGGTATATCTTGTTATGGTTGAAAAATTGGGCTTATACCGCTTCTTTGGACGCCGTTGCAACTGATAGCAACGACCCGGACAGACCGCTTGCCGGCCACTTGATCAAGAATGCCAAAAAGCCAGCGCGCACCGGACTTGCAATGATTCTATACGTCCGTGAAGAAGATTGTCTACGTCGGAATATCACGAACTATCTGGCTGATGCTTCGCCTACTGGTGAGGAATATTATCCTGCGTTGAAAGCCCCGTCTCGCTCACTTACTTTTAGCTCTATCCATCGACAAATGGTGCTGCGACCGCCCCCATCTGGAGAATCCCGCCATACACTTCGATAAACGGTCATTCTTCCCTGGTCGGTTCATTTATGAAGATGAAAACGGCGCCATTTACGCTGGCGATGTCGACGAAAACGACCGTGTTCACCTCAATTCTGCAAAAAAACGTAAACACAACTCGAAGAGCACACCAAATCGAAAGGTGGCAGACCGTGACCCACTCCAGACCGCCCTCCGCAGCTGGGTCTCCACCGCACACGCTTCCGATCGATTGCGCGCCGTTCGACCTGCCTCCTTCATTCTCGATCCCAAAGCTATCAAGGCTCTAGCAGCGGTGCATCCAGATCGAATGAAAACAGTCGAACACGTTGCAGCTGCTGTGGAGGAGACGAACGAGTGGAAGACAGAGTGGGCCGAGCCAATTCTTTCTATCATCCTTGAGTTTGATGCTGCGCTTCGCCGTCTCAACCCACCTCCCCCCCAATGATAATTCGACGGCGAGCGACTGCCAAGGAGAACAGAGACATGGGCGGAGAAGAGGATTGGGAACCAGCACCAAAGAAGGCCAGAAAGCAGGTACTAGCAGAGGTAGAGGATAATGTGCGTCGTAGTAGGAGGCTCGCGATGAAGGGGTAAAACACTGTACAATTTAACAAGTTATAATACCACTGGATTTAATGAAGCTTCGTCTGGCGAAGAAGAATCGGCAAACGCCACTGTGGGGCAGTCATCATTCTCATCCTCAAACCCATGCCCTTCAATCATCGCCGTTAGTCGCTTGTTGAATGCCTTGAGGGTATTTGATTTGAGGTTTTCTTCGCCTACCAGCAGTATACTGTTCGATTTCCTTCAATTCGTATGGTCACAGGTCACAAGCCCCAAAATCTACGAAATATTTCGTAGGTCACAGGGTCACAAGGGCTCAATACGAAAGGTTCTCACCAATTTAACACAAAAAATTCGCTCCGAGCAGCCCTGCGGGGCAGTTTTATACGAAAAAATTCATCAGTCACACAGGGCCCAAGCCCGCATACGAAAGGATCATTTCGTATTTGATGTCACATGCCAAAGTGCCATACGAATTGAACGAAATGGAACAGTATCTTTGATCAGCTTCTTTCTGTCGTTGTGGGCGCGTCCAACAACGAACTCCTGCAGTTGCTCGCCGGCCGCCTTGTTTGCGACACGCCAAACCATCTCTGAAGTATCCGGTGTGGTATGACCGGTGTTGCGGTAAGAACCGTCCAAAGCCTCGGCCACCTTTTTCTTCACACGTTGCAGGTGCACAATGGCGGCCGAGATATTTCCTAGACGGTCCCAGGTTGAAGACATTCCTTTCGCTTGAAGGAGATTCTGCCAAAAATTAGGTTCAACAACGCCGCGGAGAAAAAACACTCACTTTCAGATAGCCAATCAGATGTTCGATGTTCATATCCATCGGCATACAGTGTCCAGGACCGAGCCCAGAAAGGCAAATAATCATATTGTCACGCATAATATCACTATGAAGAGTAAGTTCAACGCATCGACGACACCCGAGAATAAACTCACCTGAACTCAGGAGTCCAAACATACTTCAGGTTATGCAAGAAATGTAAAATCTCAGTACAATACTTGTTGGATCCGGCCCCGCGGACATCATCGATAATTGGGGGAGGAAGACTTCAATGCGGCCGAAATCGCCGTCAGAAATTGCGCGGATGAGGGCGGCAACAACGAGCAGATCCCGCATTAAGAGCCGCATGTTGCTATGGGCGACATCGTCCTTTGGATTTAGAGCTGCGGGAGGCGGCGGAGTTGGGGTGCGTGCATGGGCAGAAGACTCGGTGGACTCCGTAGACTCGGACGATGAATCGTCTGAAGTGCTATCGGTTTGGGAGGGATTAATTGGTGGAATCGGTGTGGCGTACTCGATAAGTATGCGGGTGGCGATATCCCGGAGTTGCTCAGCAGAAGGCTTTGATTCTGCAAACAGTTTTAGCGAAGGGGAGCCGCATTCTCGTCGCCAAGCATTCATCATCAGGCCGTCATGGATTTGAGTCAGCGCTGCGAGCAGAGTGTGGTAGTCGGGCTGCTCGTTCCCCAAACGAGCCTTCTCCATCAGCGCAAAGAAAATGCAAGGCTGCCGACATCGTTGATGTGGCCGCGGTGAGTATGGAGAATGGCCCAAACCAAGTTCAGACATAAATGGAAGAGCCCAAACCCGAGCTGAAAGACTTCTCGACGGTTCCATGCATTTGTGTCCTGAGCTCGTAGAATTTGTGCCGCCCGGATGCGTGCGTTCGTAAGCTGGTCATTGAAGCTCGGGATGGCGTAGGTGCTCAACGAGGCAGAGGTGCGATGGAATTGGTTGAGGTAAACCTCATCGTGATAAAGGAGGTTTCCACGGACGGTTGCCTCCTCAATCGTCGTGGCACGAGTGGGGCTCTGATGGGTTTTGTAGCCAACCGGAATCGCCCGACGCTCCTTGTGCTGCACCAGAGGATTTTGGGCGAGATATTCGAAACCCGGAATGTGTTTTATGAGGGTGTGAATGCTAACGATGAGGAGCTGGTCATGAAATGAGACGAGATGGTCCAAGCACGGTTTAATGTCGCGGTTAAAGTGAAGTCCCGGCGAAGCTTTGAAGCGCTTCATGATCGGCGCGATGAGCATGTGCTCTGGGACCGCATTTCGCAGCCTGTACAAAACACCGAATGTCCCAGATGTGACTTTCGAGGGTCCAGATGATCCGCGCTGCTCGACATGAATGGATGTGCTGAGGTTCATATTGTCGTAGTTGAATGCGTGAATATCCAACGCTGTCAGGGCTGAATCCTTGTCGCAATAGCGAGAGAACGATTCAATGGTGTTTAATACCCCGTCGTAGCAGATAGATAGTCCGCAGCGAAACAAAGCATCAATCGTCTGACGCGCGCATCCAGTTGCCCAAAGGAAAAGCCCAAACTCGGCTTGAAACGCGAGACATCGGTTCGAAGATTGGTAGAGCAGTTGCTGCGTTACTACAGCGCACATCTGCAGAGGGTTAGAAATCTTATCAATTTGAGGAGCAGTTGCGCACCTTCTCTGGTTTTTTCATCTTGTTGTGCTGGCGCGCATGATCAGTCTGTGCAGCAGTTTCAAGGATACGGGTGAGGAAAGGAGTTGGATTATTTGCTTCATCGATACTCCATGAATCAATGAAAGCAGGAGTAATGGCGGCGATTCCAGGGAGAAAAGACTGGTTCCTGCGCTGCTGCATTTGCTCGGCGACAATATCGCATGCGAAATCGAGAAGATGGGGCCGCATGACCTCCAATAGTTTACGTTTACCAGCGTCGTCGCTCATGATAGCATCCACCAATTCGGCTAGTTTGGTGCTTTCCTCACGGTAAAGATGGGTGCGGTAGCGATCATAGGCAACGTCGACAGGGTCCAATACCTGGATGAGAACTTCAACGGGGGAAATGTTTCCTTCGTGGAGCTGAGCCAGGACGTTGTTGATCTTTCTGTACCGTGAGATCCGAGGTTTCGGGTCAAATATGGTGGGAAGCTGGAATGGGACGGGATCCTCGAGTGTCTCGGAAGTGGAAGGGTCACGGGGAGCATCCGAGAAGTGCGCAAGAGGCTCGCGGGGGTCGCTAAAGTGTGCGTGGGCTGGTATGTCACTGCGACGGAAATTGCCAGCTTCGATGTCTTCTCGAAGTTCGAAGGGTCGCAGCACAGACACGGGAGTGACTGGAGGTTTGAAACGGAAATTAGAAGAAGGCATAGGGGTCTGGACATCGTTTTGCGAGGGAGAGACACCTGCCAAGAGTGCCGTATTATCAACAGAGAATGTGGATGTCCCGGGGGCTGTGGAACGCGCTTTCGTTGCTCTATGGTGTGGAATTGGCATGGAAGGGCCAGTAGAGCTGTTCCTTGGTGTATCTGACATTGCCTGAAGGCACAAGACGCGCGCGGCGCGTCAAGAAGAGAGTGGTGAAGGAAAGCGGCTTGAAAGCGGCAAATCATTTGCTCAAGTTCACACGCTCGGATCAGTCATGCCGGATAACCTTTTATGGTAACTAATTTGCATTGACATTTTAAACTCAGATCGACTGGTCTGTCTTCGACAGACTTGTCTTTTGATACGACAGACAGTCACTGGTCTACCCTTGGAATGGCGGGGTTGCCTTCGAAGTCCATGAATATCATCGTCTTCGGCCGCACTACCGTTCTCTGATTCGAGGGGAGATCAGAAGCTCTGAGCTACAGTCACTAATAACCCATGTGGTTCGGTCGAAGACCTAAGCCATGGGTTATGAGGGGTTATGGGGTCCAAGAAAAAAAAAAAATCGCAAAAATCATATTGAGTGTTCACAGTACTGAACCCCATGCCACAGAATGGCATTTTGAATCACATGCTTCGTACTGCCATTTTTCACCCTGTGCTTCACTATTGAACGAATTAATTCGCATTTTGAACCCCATGCCACCAAATGGCATTTTGAATCACATGGTTCATACTGCCATTTTGAACCCTGTGTCTCATTATTGAATGATTTAATTCAGCTGCGAGCAGGAGGGATAAGGAAGCAGTTAACATATTTAAGGTTTGAATGGCATTTTGCGTCACATGCTTTGTACAGCCATTTTGTACCCTGTACAAGAGGTCATGGACCGGTTGAGACGCAATCACAAAATTGGAGATTTCTCACGTATCAAGTACCACATAATTTTTCCCGCCCACCAGTTTGCATCATTATCATTGGCCGATAAATTGAAGGATGTTGGGATCTGTGATTTTTCTGTATTGCATGTGGGGACATCCGTGCTAGGAGGATCTTCAGGAGAAAAAACATCTGGTTGGTTGTTGCTCTCATGCAACTGGAAATTTCAGCTCAACACGGCCAGATGGTATGTTTGTTTCATTTGAAGCTCAAACTAAAAACTAAAGTTGCACTATGCAAGTCTGGAGGCCAGTGCAAAAAAACCTGTGGTATTGTCAAGTTTGTCCAGACCACACTCCTTGCGAATTGAAACGAATCCCAAACCATGAGCTAGGCCCTAGACAGAAAAAAGTCTGTTGACCACTGTCCTGAGGCCGAGGCTGCAGCAAGGTATCTCTGGATCCAATATTAGATCTGAACCCAGACAAAGAGGGACAAAAAATGTCTAGGAGAGCATTCCCAAGCAGCATACTGTAGAATTTCATTTCAATTCGGCAGGGTTGTGACCCGTGACCGAAAATCCCAATTCGACACTTCGGCAGGGAGGTGTAGGGACCGTGACACGCACAAAAAATTCGGCACTCACTCAAATCGCTTCGGCGGCCTTGAAAGAACAAAGGTGCAGAATCACTCGGGGGCGGCACAATTGTTGCAACGGTGGGAACCGAGCTGCGGTTGGGAAGCCGAAACACATTGAATACATGGCCGAAATGCAATCCGAGCGCTTCTGGCGGCACAGAGACAATCAGAAGTCAGATTATGAGAATGTTTTTTCCGACCTTGTAGCTATGTATTTGTACTTGTTGGAATTAATAATGCAGCTCGGCCTTCGGGCATGGATTGATAAGAATATTACTAATAGACAGTTCAAGTAGATACCTGGAGAACCTTCTAGATAAATATTCTGTAGTATATAAGCTCACTGTAAAATCCTGCTGGAGCATCTGTTTGCTCTAAAGCAGTCTTCTAACCATCAGTGCTATTGCAAATTTACCTTATCTCTTGCTCTAATTTCGCTCTCCCCGCTTAATCTCCGACACAAACAGATCTCGGCTACGTCACCGATAACCCGACGACATGTCGCAATCAGACTCCCAGTCCATTCACGGATTGAACCTCTCCAGGGCAACGAAATTATGCTCCATGGAAAGTTCAAATGTTGGACATTCTCACTGATCTCGGCCTCGATGATCATGTCGATCCCGAATCCGTTGCTCCTGATGAGTCTGATGCCAAGAAATTGGCAGCGTGGAAAAAGGCTGATCGCCGTACACTCTCCGCGATCCGACTCCGTGTAGCTCCCGATGTTGTGCACCACATCCAGCGAGAGACCAAAGCTCTGAGTGCATGGGAAATGCTCTCACACCTTTTCGAGCTTAAAGGTCAAATGGGTGTTGTACTAGCCCGTCACAAGTTCTACAGCATCCGCGCCCCCGCCGATCAAGCTCTTGAACCTCACATTAAATTGATGCGCCGGTTCCAGGGAGAGTGTACCTTGAAGGAAGTGGCGAGCGGCGTGTTCCCGGACGACGCTGAGAACTTATACATGGTGCACGGGCCCAGGCGGCGAGCTCGGAGTGGCGCTGCCTGTGGAGGACATGAATATGACGGCAATGGCGAAAACTGGTGAATGAAGGTTACCTGAAGTCGGACACGATTGCTGTGAGCCACAGATTTCATGGAAGATATGATGTCCACGGTGGACCGTGTATTGTGGAGGTGAAGATGGTTCGTTGTCACAGACACATGGCCACGCACATAAAACGTCGGTCGAGGGCGGCGCTCGGGCCATCAGCAGTGGAGGAACACCACACTGTTGTCAAATGAGTGCTGGAGACACTCGAGAAAAATAAATTATACCTGAAGCCCGAGAAGTGCGAGTTCAAACGCACTGAGATCGAATATTTGGGTGTCATTGTCTCTCACAATTCAAGGAAGATGGACCCGGTGAAGATCACGGGGATCATGGAATGGCCGGAGCCAAAAAACATCAAGCAGGTGCAGGCGTTCTAAGCTTCGTTAATTTTTGTCGCCGATTTGTGCGTGGGTAGAGCGAGGTTGCTAAGCCCCTTACTAAATTAACCGGCAAGGCTGGATGGTCATGGGAGACAACCAGAAGAAGGCATTTTCAGAGCTAAAGCAGAGGATAGCCGAAGACATAGTGTTGGTGTTGCCGACAGACGACAGGAAGTTCCGTCTTGAGGCAGATGCATCCGACGGGGCCACAGGTGCAGTACTCAGCCAGGAACAGAATGGCGAGTGGCAGCCTGTTGCGTTTCAGGCTCACGGGTTGAATGAGACGGAGCAGAATTACGAGATCTACGACAAAGAGATGCTCGCAATAATGCTCACCCTTGATGAGTGGAGGCAGATGCTCATGGGAGCATGGCAGGAGTTCGAGATTCTGACGGATCATCAGAATCTGGAGTATTTTAGTAAGCTGCAGAAGCTTAATCGACGTCAAGCTTGCTGTTCAACCAGCCAGTTCTTAAACTAGACAGATGAGTCCATGGAAAATGGTCGCAACGAAGGAACGCGCACCCCTCTCAGTCCAAGTCTTTTCAGCCCGATAGGATTCGAATTTGCGGCGAGAAAACTATCAATTTTGGGTGTGGTGCGTCTTGCTGCGTGGCCAATGCGAGGACTTATTGAAAGCTTCTGTCATGAGACATTATGTCACACTGCTGACTACATACAGCCGTGTCAGGTGCAATTTGCACAAACCTTGCAGGGGTATTTGCCGAGACCGTCGATGACTCCTTGGGGAAAGGAGCCACATGGTGCTTCGCTTGGATACAGCCGGTGGTCCGGAGGCAAAGGAGGTGTAGAAGTATTTTGCTTCTTGCTTGTTCAGAAGTAGAATGGCTACCAATTTTTCTGGGGAATCATGTTCGTGGGCATGAAGCGAGTACTCTGGGAGACGCACACGAAAATTAGCCACCGGCGAACCAAGTTGTGAAATATTTCTATATTTGGGTGTATTTTGTTTTGTCTTGGTTCAGAAGTGGAATGGGTACAGATTTTTGTGCGGAATCATGTTCGTGGGCATGGTGCAAGTCTTCTGGGAGGCGAACACAAAAATTAACCACCGGCGAACCGAGTTGTGCAATATGTCTATATTTGGGAGTATTTTGCTTCCTGTTCGTTCAGAAGTGGAATGGGTACGGATTTTTTTGTGGAATCATGTTCGTGGGCATGAAACGAGTACTCTGGGAGACGAACACAAAAATTAACCACCGGCGAACCGAGTGGAGCAATATTTCTATATTTGGGAGTATTTTGCTTCCTGTTCGTTCAGAAGTGGAATAGGCACGGATTTTTTTTGTGTAATCATGTTTGTGAGCATGAAACAAGCACTCTGGGAAACGAACACAAAAATAACCACCAGCGAACCGAATTTGGTGGAGAGGTTCGGCATCTGGAAAATTGGCAAGTACGTTCCACTATCCTATTTTCCACTCGCCTAGCTTGTTCTATTCTTACTGAATAGACATTCGTTTGACATTTTCGCGGGATGGTCAGTACCAGCATATTTGTGGATTGTGACAACCATGAAAGCCCTCCAAGATACCCTTGACTACAAAATCCTCTCTAATTTCCACTAGTAGATCCCCTGTGAACGGTTTCAAAACTCTCCGGCTATCAAGACTGACGAAGATCGCCATCAAACTCACGAAGATCACGATCAAACTGACGAAGACTTAACCAAACTATGACTGACGAGTTTGTATACGTCCCTTCCGTTGAGCCGAATTGAAGTTTCCCGACCAGAATGAACAGACCTTAGCCGTTTTCAAAACATTGCCTTGGCTCAAATGCCCGCTAGCACCGGTAAGACACGCGTCTGTGACCAAATTGATCCTTTCCGCGCCCTCAGAATAGTCCAGTACGGTGCGATGATGGTCTCGCCATTCATCAACAGTCTTCTTCACCTCGTCAAAGGCCCGCTGGTGAGTCGGATGCCATCGCCATATTGCTGCAGGACCACTGATAGATGATAGGATCAACATTGGGATCCTTATATCTGCGTAATCCGGAGTCAGATAGCCTACTGCACCCAAGAAACTGGCCGAAAGGGCCTTATTCGTAGGTGTCTCCCAATTGACCACCTTATTGACTTTATTCGGGTCCATCCTGATCCCTTTTTCGTCAATAATATGCCCAAGAACGTTCAGTTCGGACGCGAACAACTGCATCTTATCGGCACTGAGGTATAATTTTTCTCTGCCCAATACTGTAAAGATCTTACGAAGATGTTTGATGTGTTCTTCAGGTGTATCCGAGTAAATCACAATATCGTCGAGGTAAACATCCATGAACACCCCGATATATTCCGAGAAGATGTGATTCATCAAGAGTTGACAGGTCGCTGGACCGTTCAAATCTCCTTACCGTACTCAGGGGTCCTCTGCGCTCCTCAAAGAAAAGAAGAAGAAGGCACTGCCGCTACGTCATCTCATGGCAACCGGCAAATTTGATTCGTGAGTATGTGCGATTGTTAGGCCCATCACGGCTCTCAAGGATACCGCACAACTACATAATGGGCCACTAGAAACAAGTTCCCTATTTCCGAGGGCTTAAAATCTCGGGTGATATCCTCAGAACAAATGCCAGGAGGCAAATATGATTATTTTTTCAATTTACCACTGATGCCTGAACCTTGGAGTATAAATCACTGGGAAGACCTGAAATTTATTGTAGACCAATAATCAGTTCATGATAATGCCAAGTGTTCTGGTTCCTGACCCGCACGGCCGATATTCCGGTTACTTTACGGCACAACGAGTATGGGTTTTAATCGAGTGGTGTTGCTCGATTTTTACTTACATTTGTTTGACAGTGAGTCTGGTGCTGTCCCGAGCCACAGAAACATCAGTGGTGCCTGTTGCAATCACAACATTTCATCATCCTCGACTTATGCATATATCTCGCTTTTGACCTCAAAACTTCATCTCTGAGCTTCATTTATTCATAAGATATATTCTACCAGGGATCCCGACCCATACCGCCCAAGACTGGCGCCAGTTCCCTACGGTTTCCGCGATTTTGCCATTTTGGGACGTCCAACTCGATCAAACTCGAGCCGACAACTCACTCACTCGATGACGTCGGTTTCAACTCGGCTGGCGAGTCGACTTCAATCTCGAGTCACACCCGACTTCAGCGGCAACACTACCCGAGATATGGGTCGTGATTTGGCGGAGATCAAAAACTTTCCAAAACGGGAATTTTTCGTTCGCGCCCTCGGTACTGACACTGGCTGTAAGTATAAGCATATCTATTGCATGCAACATAAGATCAGAGTGATCAAACTTTAACCGTAGACATTGTCGAAGCATTGAAGATGGTTTGGGTGGTTCCGGGAGTTGTTCCGGGTAAGATACGGCTCAGCATCACAGCGGTCCGTGGGATTTAGGCCATCGGCAGGGCAGCCGGTGGTCAGGTCACGGCTGAGGAGCTCACAATTGACTTTACGAACAATCTCGTGCCCTTGACCGATATCGTAAAAATGTGTTGCAACAACTAGGTGAACAAAATAAATGTCCGATGGGTGTTTAGGGTCATTTCTTGTTCAAATCACCCCCAAAAAAATGTCGGGTTCAACTTCCATCGATTTAATGATGATCTGAATAGCTTAACCCATACTGTCTCTCGTTCTTTCTCTCATAATTAAATATTTGGCTGTTGTCTGAAAAATCGATTCTGTGGAATCATGGTGTATACAGTATGAAATTGGGAAAATAGTCCTTATGAAATCTTTGGCTCCCCCTGATTGAAGGTTTTTCTTTGTTTTTTGGTTTGTAATTTCGCGCTGAAGAGTATGCCAATTTTTTTCTTTTTTTTTCTAAGCATGGATATTATAGTGGGGACCGGCACGCGCCTTTTGATCTCTGTGCTATTTGTACGTGTTTGT
Source organism: Mycena olivaceomarginata (assembly GCA_029378375.1). Classification (NCBI taxonomy): domain Eukaryota; kingdom Fungi; phylum Basidiomycota; class Agaricomycetes; order Agaricales; family Mycenaceae; genus Mycena; species Mycena olivaceomarginata. Next base: position 16,111 of record JARKIC010003082.1, read on the forward strand.
CCTCGGCCAACCTCAAAACGCGACCGGTTCCGCCTTGTTCTGCTTCCACAACGGCCTATATCGACTAACTTTGGCTGAGGCACCTGTTTATAACTTGCATCCACTGCTCCTCCCCAGGCAATAAAAGAAAATATTCTATAATGACAATGGTACACTCAATTTGAACATTGTGCCCTTACGGTCAACTAAACAATTCTGTCTGGACTTCCAACTTCGTAAAGACAGCAAATTCAAGTTCGTTTCACAGCATAGACTCGAAAACAACACAATCTTAGTGGTACAGCTCCTCTGCTTCAGCGTCCTTCTCCCACTCATCCTCCTGAACATCATCCATCTCTGCGTCCGAATCATCGCTAGATTCGCCGTCATGCTGAAGTTCGGGAGTCGAATGTCTGCTCAAAATAAAGGTCAAGAGTTCCTAGTGGTAATAACATCACACACCCTTCATAACGGTCCAACGCAGCAAGAACTGTGGCCAGCTTGTCAGCGCGTCTTGGAATTGAGGCAAGCGTGGTCTTCAAGATTGTGGCATCCTTGACAACGAACTTGTACACGTCGTATTGCTCCTTCAGCTGTCGAACTGTCATTGTGTTGATTACCGTGCGGCTGAGTTCGACGCCAACATCATGCAGCGCGGCATCCCTCGCCTTCTTCTTCTTGTCAGCAACCTTCAACTTCTCTCGATATACCTGAGCTTTCTTCTCGAGCTCCTCCACGACTGCTTTTCGAAACGCCGCGCGCTCCCCATTCCCTTCCTCAAGCCGGACCTGACGCATGATGTGGAGAAGATCCTCAACTGTGATGTGTTTTGCCGCAAAGGCTTCCGTGTCGTTTCGCCGATAACGCTCCATGGCCGAAAAAGATTGCGGTGTGCTGTTCGGGTGGTAACGGATATGAACGCGCCAGCTGCCTAGTCCGCCTTCGTTATGGTCATTCGTGGATGGAATATAGAGCTTCGAACGAATCTCGGCCGGGATGAGATCAATGGGACCATCTTCGGCAAATTCTGGCGTGAAGCGCACCCAAGTATCAGCCGCACCGGAGAACATTGCGCTGATCATCCTGGTCAGGTCGGGGAGATCTGGGGCAAGTGTCTGTGCAGCAAGGAGGATGGTGATATCGTGAAGAGGCTGACTGTCGAGTGTGAGATGGGCGGAGGAATGGATGGCTGCAGGATCCAGGAGGAGCGACGGATCACCTGCAATGGAGCGACAAAAATCAGATACGTGGCGGTTCAATGCAACAATCTCGGGCTCAAGAAGATTGGGCAACATCCCGTTCTCGTCTCGCTTCCGGACAGTCTGCATGTAAGGCGCTGAGATGCAGGCGCTGTACAGCGACGCCGAGACGACCTCCGCCATCGTTCGAGGGTCGTTGAGGGCCTTCAAGACATTGCTCTCGACATGGTTCGTGCCCGCCTTCGTCTTTCCAGCACAGATGTTCTCCACCAATTGAATGAGGAGGGGGTAGTGCTTCGTAACGACGGCTGCCGCTCGACCATGGGATCCGTAACGCGTCTGGGAAGTGGCAGGGAAGCGCTTGACGTCAGTTTCACCACAGAGATCAAAAGATTCTCCTCCATGAACATCCGATATTTATCCTGGTAGCCCTTATCCTCGTCTTTGTGTCGGAGTAACGCACCGAGCAGTGCAGTCGCTTTCACGATCCCTCGAGCGCTCGCGTCTTCGGCAGCCTTGACCGCCGCGCTCCCCTTCTCGCCCAATCGGATGGTTTGAATCGTTCGCCTTGTTCGCGAGGAGGACAGGTTCTTCGCCCTCGGGCCATGCTTCTCCCATCGCGCGACAACCGCCGGCAAACGCGTTCGAGTCTTTGTGCGAGCAGCAACCGCCGAACAGGAAAAAGTCGGCCAGCAGCTTGAGGTCGTCAGAGAGCGCGTCGAATGCGTCTTCACCGAGTTGCGCATCCACTATGCTGCGCGTTATTGATGCGCGTTCGTGTTCTGTGCTGCAAGGCGGTAAATAGAGTGACAGATGCACAAAAGAACTTGAAAATAATACAGTTCGTCGAAGGACTTGCCACTTTTCTCTTCAATCTCCTCCTGAGAAATGGCTAGAAGTGCATCGAGAAGCTCCTCGACGGACAGCGCCTCGGCCTCCTGCGATCCGAGGTCCTCGATGAGGATCTGGTGCTTCAGGTCGTCCTTCTCGTCCTTCTTCGCCTTCTGGTCGTTCGCGTGGTCGGACATCTGCGCTAATTCCTTGCGGAACCAGTCCTGCCAATCCATCGAAATACCCGCGGCCTTCGATGACGGGCAGTTGGTGAATGCTGCAGCAAACCTTTGTGGCAAGTAGCTTCTCTCCCTCGACCTGCGCATGAGCCGTGTGACTTAACGATGGGGCTACCTCGAGGAATCTGGTGCGTGGCTTCCATGTTGAAGAGTCAGAGTCGTCCACACCGGGAGCATAGGTGGGAACAATGGCGGAGATGTGGCGGGATTCGTAGTTGATTTTTCGATGTCCAGTGCCGTCCGAAGATTCAGTAAACCCTGCGAATGAGACGAAAGTTTGGGGAAAATATAAACAGGCATGAGAATAGAAGCATACCGTAGCTCATGGTGATTTCGCGCCCAATCTGTATCAAAGACATATACCCGCCTTCCTTCTTGATGCGGCCGACGGTACGTGGTGTAATGGTGAAATGGGTGACGTGTATGCGAAAGACTTCAGCACACCACAAAACAATATCCTTCACCGAATCCTCCGAGCATCCCGCCCCGCACAGTCGCAGGATCAGTCTGCGACACTCCATCGAATACATGTGTCCTGTCTTCGCGCTCCAAGTCGACATGGATTTTAGCTGGCCGCGGACGGCAGCAAGCGAGGCTTTCGCGCGCTGTACCCGCATTTGGAGTGCCTTGCGCTCGGCTCGGAGAGATTTCACAAGCACCTTCGATTTCGTAGACTGCTCAAGCAAGCGGCCCTCCAGGCGACTGCCTTCCACGGCAAGAGATGTAGAACGTCGACATTCACTTTCGAGCCGAGCTTCCAAGGATGCGAGAGACTGTGTGTATGCCTTCGATTCCCTTCTTTTCGTAGCCAAGGCTTTCTTCTTATCATTCTCCAGCCGTTTGACACGTTTAGTTGATTTCTGAAGTGCAGTCTGAGATTTTGCTAGGGCTGACAGGGCACGGGAGAGCTCGGTGGACGTGTCAACGTGGTGGGATTGAGCAAGCGCAAGCGCGGAGCGGAGGCCGTCGACATCGTGTGAGAAACCATCGGCGATAGAAGCGAGAGCCCCATTCGAGGCTTCCAGGTCGGCAATTACGGCAGTCAGACGCGAAGTTCGGCCCTCGGAGAGCTCCAGAGAAGTCAAAAGCGCGTCGATTTGCGCCTGGAGTTTGGCAGTCGCCGATACTTTACGCGTCTTCCGCGGCTCCGGTGCTCGAGGTGTTATCAAGGTCAGTGCGTCCAAATTCTCGTCAGAAAGGGAGGGAGAGGTGTCTGGCCGAGCTTTGGAGAGTCGCAGCTGCCGAGTGTGTTCCTTTTGGGCCCTAGAGCGACTCATTGTGGAGGTATATGCGTCGAAGAAGTGAGGGAATCAAAAATTCCCACAATCTTTGAAACCTAACCTCAGTCTATGGGCACCGAAACGGTTTGATGTAATAACTTTTAGCCCTGTGATTCTACTGATTAGATTCCGCTGGACAAGTTGTAGATTAGATAAAGCCTCATCGAGCCTTGGAGCCCGATTTTTTTATTCCTCTCATTCCGATAAGTTTGTTCCATGATCTTCAAAGATCTGCTGTCGGAACTTCAACAATGCAATTTCTCACAAATCCGGGCCCAAGGTGGTGAACTAGGAGGTCGAAAATAATATTCTATGAAGTTACTTCGAAGATTTCTAGGAAGTTGAGGTGATGTGGATTTCTCGAAGATCGGTGGTCAGTAGAACCGTTCGGTTATCGAGAGCAAGCGTTTGTAAGCAGCACACTTTTCCGATCGCGCATGCCGGTCCCCATATAAATTATAGGGGTCTGGCCGTCTACACCACAAATTCCACACTTTTTTTTTTTTTTTTTTGAGGTGTTCGAATCAGCGGGGCGGATCCCCTCCAGCGTCTTTCCAGCCGAGCAAGTGCTCCACGTGATACTTATTTTTCTCTTCGCTCTATCGTCGCCGACCGTTGCTTCCGGGATCTGCTCAATGAGCACGCCACGCAAAGACGACATGGCCATGAGCCCAAATTCGAGAGACTAATGAGAACTGTCATGTCGTCAACATGGACAGCAAAAATAATGCTCCCCAATGATTTGAGTGCCTCAGGAAATTTGTGGAATTTGTTGAGACGTGGGAACGGTGTGGGAAACCGTTGCACCCAATTTTTGTGCAGCGAAAGATTGTGCGTCCTGGTGTTCAAATTCTTCTGGGTTAAGTTTGCTGGAAGTTGGAGAGGAGGAGTATTTGATGCTCCTCAATGATCTCAGCCCCTCAAGGAATTTGTGGAATCTGTTGAAATGTGGGAGTGGTGTGGGAAACGTTTCAATTGATTTTCATGGAGCGGAAGATTGTGCGTCCTGGTGTTGGACTTTTTCACCGTTAAATTTGCTGGAAGTTGGAGAGATGAAGGATTGGATGCCCCAGAATGATCTGAACTCCTCAGGAAATTTGTGGAATTTGTTGAAACATCGGAATGGTGTCGAAACGTTTCAACCGCGATTCAGCCTACGAAACATCTGGTGGTCGATTTCTCTGGTTTACATTTTCTGTAAGTTGGGAAGAACTAGTATGTATTCGGCGGCCAACCTTTATCACCTCAAAAGCTTTGTGGAATTTGTTGTGGGATCGGAAGAAATTTCCTTTTTGGGAACATATATAAAATGATCTCATTACGCTTGTACAAGACGTGCCTTCGCTACGCTCCGGCTGGGACCGCGAGGACGGAATTGCGATTGCTCGAAAGTCCAGCCTGGTTTTAAGGGCACCAAACTTCTGCATTATTTACAGTAAATTCGTGACACCTTCAAGTCGAGTGACCCGTATCCAGAGGATATCGCTGAATGAATGGAGCTGCGTCGCTTACTTTGAAGTTTGTACACTGCGCCACATCGGAACTATCCTGGCGGCTTCAATTGCAAGTTTTGGAAATAAATAACATAGGTATGCAACGGAGTAATACATTTATCTGGCCAACCGCCGCGCAGCATTAGAGTCGATTTCCTTCCACCCAAGATCTGATTCCGCCACTGCTCGCTTGCGATCAATGCATTTGTTTGCTGCAAGTCGCACATCAGCAGCATGGTCGGAATTGTACGCAACCATTTTGCGCCATAGATCATCAAGCTCCCAGCTATAGCCTTCCAGCGAATCGCGGCTTCCCAGGGGGCTCTTCATATATGTTTCAACGATCTTCTGGTTCGTTATATCCCACCCTTCGTATTGGCTTTGTGCTGTGTGATCGAGAGCATGATCAACTTCGACGACACGCGTCCGAAACGCAGTTTGGGGCTCAGTTGGATCGGGGTTGTAGGTAGGGGCAGCATATGTTAGGTGTCGGGCTTCATACTTGATATTTCTATGGCTGGTTCCGTCGCTGCTGAGACATATAGCTTTATAACAGGAACCAATTCAGAAAGGGTACAGAAATACAAGCTTGAGGTCTTCACCTTTTGTGCAGGCCAATTCATAGCCAAGCTGTAGGCTAACCTTGATTCCTGCTTCGGTGATGACACGTCCAACTGTCCGACGACTCATGGAGTGTTTGATGCTGACCCCAAAAACCTTTCCGACTCGAACAAGAAGCGAACCGAGGCGAGCTTGGGCGCAGCCTGCACGAGTAAATGCCAACGCGAGGAAACGATATTGTTGGGTGTAGGTAGACTCGTCACCAGTCTGCCATGGACGGCAGATCTTCGTGCAAGCACGTTGCCGTAGGCAGACTGGTAGTTCTCGGATGCTGTGCAAGTGCTGCGCGCGGAGTTTGAAAATTTTCCTTCTCTGCTGTTCTGAGCGCAATTGTCCTTAGTTTTAAAATTTTCAAAGGTACAAGTTGCGTTTATTCCACATATCTCGAAATCTGCCTCCTCAGAATATGCAGAAAGTGTGCCAGAGTGCTCTGGGAAACAGACGAATTTTAGCAGGAACTGCACAGCCCCCGTGATGCCGACGATCGGCACCACTCAAAATTTCAAACTCCACGCGCACAGCATTGACAACTGCCGAGAACTACCAGTCTGCCTACGGCAACGTGCCTGCACGAAGATCTGCTCCATGGCAGACTGGTGACGAGTCTAGGGTGTAGGTGCAGCGATTCACCCCAGACCACTTCGACTTTTTGCACAACTCCTTTTTAGCTTTTTCCAGGGCGGTTTTGGCGCGTCTCTCCCGCATCTCGGTCGCGCGTAGTGATTTGTACAGGTCTTTGTTTTTCTGCTGGTGGGAATTGACAATGTCATCCAATCGAGAGATGGTGCGCATGAGTGATTCAATACGAAGGGATTCTGAAGTCGATAATTTTTCGGCAGCTTCGGCGCGTAGGACAACGGCTAATAACTCCTGTTTGACGGAGGCAAGTTAGGCAGATATGCCAGATCAGATATTCTCACAGTTGCTGGCATGATAGCCCGTGAAATTTCAGTTCAAACTGTGTGTTCGATTTTTTTTTCTCGTGCCGTGGTTCCTTTTCAGGAGGCCACAGACCTCTCCATACCAATCCAAAAAGCGGCAATTGAATGCCCGCAAGGCGTGCCAAGGTTTTGCATTGAACCAGTGAATTGACCCTTGGGGAGCCATTTCAACTCGGATTTTGACCGCGTGTTGCTGGCGTGACGGCCCGTGAAATTTCAGCTCGAACTGTCTGTTCGAATTTTTTTCTCGTGCACTGGTTCCTTTTCAGGAGGCCTCGGACCTTTCCATACCAATCCAAACAGCGGCAATGAGTGCTGTCCTGCAGAGCACAAAGCCGGCTGACTGGAGAGCGTGATGCCATCGGTGACTTGCCTTCTTCTCTTTTGCTGCCCACCCACCACACCCAAGTCTTGGTTTTCGGCTGACACAGTTAGTGCTCATCCGGAGCCTCACTCACAGAGGACCCAGAAACATCGTTTCGGGGCCTCCAAGATTTATTTGTTTGATAGCTTGAGCGACTTAGTTAACGGGGGAGCAAAGCTTCCCCAGATATACAGGAAGCTGGTGCCAAATGCAGTGTGGACCGCTCGCCCACCACCACAACGGCTGATTCACGAGTTCACCTTACCCCAGCTTCCACCTTCACTTCCGCCTTCACCTTCGCCTTCACCTTCGCCTTCCCCTCCGTCTCCGCCTCAGCTTCGACCTTGATTGTCGCTGCCTCGGCGAGCGCCTCATCATGTTCTCTCTCCGCCTGCAGCTTTTTGGACCATTTTGTCATGCTCTCCAAGAGGGCCTCTCGATTGGTGCCTTGGAGCTTCTCTTCGACTAACTGGACCAGCTCGTCGCGGTCGTCGCGAAGGCGAAGGAGCACTGTAGCGTAATGGAAGGCTTCGATAGGTCTTGTGAGCGTGAACTTGTAGGGGTTCCGATCCAACAGATAGACCCTCTGCCATTTCGATATCAGTGCCGCAATACATAATGAAGAAGTGTACAGACCCTGGTCTCGGACGATCGCCACGCCATCAAGACGACACCTTCCATGCCATTGGTGACGGTGCAAAAGAAGTCCCTGTTCTCGATACCCATCCCGGCATAGTACGAGACGAGTGAGATGAGGTACATGCGTCCTTGGTTAAGAGCTCGTGCGAAGTCGACTTCGAACTTTTTGTACTCGGCAATTGTGTGGGGGAGGAGGAGATAGTTGTCAAGCTGGGCGATGGCCGTTGGCATCGCCGGTAAAGCGTGGAGAGGAACATTCTCCGAGTCCGAGCCATCTAGCATGGGATCGTTCGGAACGGCGACGTCGCATTCCTCTACCGCGACGTCAAAGGGATTATGGAGGGCACGCTTGATTTCGTTGGCTCTCAACACGGACGATGAGGCTGTTTTCTTGTTCGAATCTGCCTTTCCCCTCTTGGCCGCGCTCGACCCAGAAGGGTTGTGCAAAGGAAGCTGAGTGGGTGGGGGCGGCGGCGGTGCAGTTCCAGCCTCCGGCTCCGATATCGTCGGCTCCACGTTGTGTGGCTTGATGAAAGACATCTCGTCGACGTTTTGCGACATCTTGATATGGGCGAACATCACCGCGTCGCAGATGCCACTGGGCGGCTCTTGCCTTGACCGTTGCTTGACTTTCTGGGCCAACTTGCTTGGACGATCCAACGCCTTCTCGTAGGACGCCATATCCTTCGTCGACTGAGTGTTGGCCGCGACAAGTAAACTGGTGATTTCATTGCGGCGTTTCGCATTGTCCATATACTCGAGCCTCCCCTGAGCGAGTGCCTGAGTACAGACAGCGAAGTTAGTATTGATTTGACTCCGAATGTGGGCGTCAAAGCTGGCGTCATCATCCGTCTTGTCCGCCAAATCGTTTTTGGAAAACCATACGGTCTCTTCAAGCCTTCGCACAGATTGTAAGCCGTCGGACCTGTCTCCGTAAACGAATAGGGGCTTACAAACAAACGGCGAAATAACTTCCTTGTCGTTGACATAATACACCAGGCCCATGGTGTCCCACGGGTGACGATCGACTGCTTCGTTGACACGAACGGGACGACAGCTGTGAGCAGTTTGTGAACCCGCGGAAGCCCACAGTAACGCAGTTGGGCGTTTCTCCAGAATCACTGCATGTATCTCGCTCAGTGGAGGAACTTTCCGTTTACTGAGTATTTCCTGGGCTTGGTTCAGAAGCTCGCTTCGTTTGTCCTGCAGCGCGGCATCTACGCGGGGGAAAGAGTCCTGCAGAAAGAACGCGCTAAGCAAAAAAAAGAGACGATCGTCTGCGGACATACCTTGTCCCAGGCTCCCTTCCACTGAAACTCCAGCATAACTTTGTACCTCTCTCTCCCTTTATTGATCTCCGCGGTGTCCGCCGCCTGTGGCCCGGAGGCGGTCCCATGAACGACGTTAGAGAACGAAATAACACAGCGGTCGAACATCCACGTCGAGATATTCCCCAGTTCGCTGGCTGCGTTAGGGTCATTCTTGGCGGAGCGTCCAGCATATCTGCCCAAGATGACATGAGATTTTGGTTTTCGGTGAACAGGCGAAACGCACCTTGAGCTCGGTATGTGAGTGCTCTTCGATTTGTCTGAGATCGCCGCCGACGTGTCTTCTGTCGACTTGGCCTTTGTGGACGTGTTGTCGGTAGACTTGGTCCTCGTCGACACGCTCCTTTTCGACTGTGTGCCGGTCGTGTCCTGCGAACCCGACGCCGCGGCTTTGTCTTTATCGTCTTTCGGCCTGCGTTTGATCAGCAACAGCTCCGAAATTGTGAAGAGACTCTTACTTTGGGGCCATGCTGAACAACTGTGGAGGGAAAGGAGGGGTTGTAGGGGTGAGAGTTGAGGCACCAGAAGACCTTTTGTGCCGATATACTCATCAAACTAATAATGGAGAACACGGGCCCACACACATCTGAACATCACGAAGCCAGTGGAGCATGCGGTCTTGGTGATCGAAGGACCGAAGGAGATCTTCCTTATTGTCTACCCGCCAATCAAATGCTCTCGCTTCGCAGCGAACAGCCTGGTCGGGAGAAAACAAAGAGAAGTCAGACGCTAGATCCAGAACAAGTTGCGATAAATGAAGCGCTTCGGCGCAGCGTGTGATATTGTAGACGCCCAGAGACGTGGCATCGTCGAAGTTGATGTAGGGAGAGGGGCACGTGATGTGAATTGTTTCCTGACACTCTCAGTAAATTTGCAGAAGTTCCGTTGGGTAGAGTAGCTCACCGTCATTCTGTCGGCCCATGAAATAACCAATCCTGCACGAATCCCATTCCGTGACACCACAAAGCCTATTACCGGGGCGGAAATGCCCCAGACGATTCGCTGGGAGGCGACGCTGACCATGAGCTCTGCAATGTTGTCGGTGTCGGCGACGCATATGAAAGGCAAAAAAGCGTCGAAGTGGCGTCCACCTCCCGGAAGAACATGCGCATTGAGCGGAATATCCAGAGAGGAGCCGCTGTCAGCAGTACTGGAGCGCGAGGTCACATCCGAATCGGCTGGGCTCGCAGAAGCCCATGAAACCACGCTTTCGCTGGCTGTTTCCATCGTGACATCTTCAGAGCCGTCCGTCGAGCCCCCTGTGTCGTCGAGCGCCATTTCATTCGGGTAAACACCGTCGACTTTGTCTATCACATGGCCAGCCAGAAGCAGCGCTATTCCATCAAGCTGAGTCTCGACGGCAAGGTCGGTTGTTATTCGTGGGCGGACAAATGGGGTGCCACTTCTGAAACAACGTTGAGTGGTCGTTGGAGCTAATGAAGACGAAACACCAACATGATAGCGGCTTCCTTGCAACAGGTATACGCCAGAACCCGAATGAGACCCAAGAGAAAAGGCATCGACGCGCCAGAGGATCCATAGATCCTAAGCAAGGCCCGAGTATCCGAAACAGCGTCCAGGGTGAGGTTGAAGACATCTGCCAGTCGCGAGACTTTCTCAGACGATCCGGACAGTTCTGAGAGTTCCTGCAAGAGCGGGAGGTTGTGTGGAGCGACATAGGGGCAAGCACACCAGGAGAGGGGGCTCTGGGCAGCAGAGTAGATCCTCGAGACACAGGGAGGCAGTTGAGACAGTTGGTGTGGGGAGTCAATGAAGTGAACGCGCGTCGTCAACATGGGTGTCCGAAAACAAGTTGCATGACTAACATCATGACGTGATCCTAGTTCCAAGTCTGATCACATGAAACAACACGTGAAGGTCAGGTGCATTATCCGACCCGTGATCTCCCGTTCCCTTTCCCAAATCCCCGCATACTGTACTATTTCGTTCAATTCTTATCAGCACGTGACTTTTAGTTTTTCCGACAAATCTCCAAAATCCGCTAAAATCGAGAAAAAATTATTGCAGGGGTTTTCAGAAATTGGGTGTGACGCGTGACATAAGAATTGAACGAAATAGTACAGTATATTATAACACCCCACTCGTACCTCGATCACATGAGAACGGCATTGCGCTTTCGTTCCATCCAAATGGCGGCCGTGAGGCCCAGAATCCCAATATATTCGACGATGGGCAAGAGCCGCGTGGACTCTCCGGCGCAATGTGGGGACCTGGCGCGGATACCCGAATAAGTAGAAGTTGACGACGCAACAGTAAATCCTATACTATTACTGGATTATTTCGTTCAATTCGACAGTCACGCGTCACACAGCCCCTGTCGATTGCGAATTTTGGTCGAGGTCACGCGTCACGCAGGCGAGTGTCGAATTGGTCAAACGTCACGAAAATGGCTGGAAAATTGGTATAAATTCAAAAATAATCTATAGTGCTCAGTGTCTTCAGAACCCCAAAATTCAACAGTTTCTGTCATTTTTAAGCCTCCATGGAGTCTTTCCATGCCAAACCGCTGTGTTCTGGCCCAAATTCAGGCCAGAGGAAACAAACAGAAAGAAAATATGTTTTGTATGCCGGTACCCGGCTACAGTTGGGGGAGCTTGCCAAATCCGAGTTCTCCAACATGTATATACATTTTGAGTTCAACACAAGAAATAACATTATTCAAGAGAGATTGTACTCACTAAGGTCCATTCCATATCTAAAGTGAATCCGGGTTGTGTTCAACATTGTGTGTCTGATTCAAGCATCCTCATTGACTGAGTCACTGTCGGCTGCAACAATCGGCTGTGGGGAAATGATGTCCAGAAAGCAATTCCACCCAGAGTTTTAACTCGTGATACTGCCACGTGCCGTGAGAGAGGTCCAGCAAATATTGCCTGTGTGGGCCAGTGTGGCAGCAGCAAACCAAGGCCGCGCAGGTGGACTTCACACGAGGGTAGGCGAATCTAACGGCTTCGGACAGGGTCAAGATCCTCGGGATTTCTCACAGTCGTAAACAACTGTAACGACGCGCGCAGGAGACAACGCGCGTTGTCTTCCGTGCACAGCCTTCTGATGTTCCCACGGCGAGACCATCAAATTCCCGTATATAGGTTTTTTGCAAACAAGTACAAAACACGTAGTCTACACAGCCACCCCGGATTTCGTTTCACCCGTCAGATAAGGGGGAGCAAGCTCCCCAATAAAGCAGGTAAGGTGAATTGGATCCAAATATTCTTAGGATGTACTAGGGCTCTTGGCTAATGGAATAGCATCGTTTCTGCTGAATTTCGAATTTTTTTGTCCCGGTCACGCTCAGTTGGGGGGCCTGTCGAAATGTCGAATAGGTCAAATGGGTCACGCATCACACCCCCTGTCGATTTGAACGAAATAATCCAGTATGCCCAATTGGTCTGATAATCCAGGAAAAATACCTTCCATTTCTTGCCAAAAACCATGCGTCACGTCGTAACAGAGACGCTCGATTCGTGTATTGTGAACACTCCTGTGCAAGATTCAGTTGACATTAAACACCAACTGGGAACGATGGATAATACCTCCCCCAGATGAAGGAGCCACGACCGCTGCCGTTGACCTCCTCCATGTAAATGGCAACTTCGATGTTATCGACACCGTGATCCCCGCGCATGCGACTGGGACACCCATGCATAGCAATTGCATCCATGAGGAGCTCAAGGACGCTGGCTCCACGGTTATTGTTATGGGCACGCAAGGACAAACCGCGAGTAGCTGTCAATGATACAGTGGATCACGATTTTATAACGGATCAAGCCTGCAAAGTGGGTTAAATACACTGATAAAATGGGACTGTAATCCCTCACCATGTTGGCCATCCAGATGCGCGAGTGACAGCGGCCCCGGGACACGATACTTCTTCCGACTGATTTGACGACCACCGAAAATTGCGGGCGCACCATGAACACGGAGATAGGAAGGTGTGATACGGTCGCGAGGTATATGATACCCTTGAGATTTAAGGTGGCCTCGTATCATCCGCCGCCCAAATTGGGGGAAGATCTCCAACGTCGACGCGATCAACTGATCGAGCTCAGCGTCCGAGATCAAGGAGACGGGAGGAGCTGTCGAAGTATGGATGCGCTCGATGGTACCTTTTTCATTGACACGAGAGTGAAAAAACTGGCGGCCCAGGTTCCACAACGCTCGCAGTGGAACATGCCCAGTTCCCCCATACAGTACACGCGCGCGTGGTGTGCTGCCTCTGCGGGCGTGAGATGGCCACCGGGGGGCTTCCGCGGGCGGCGTGTCGGCGTCTTGGTCGGCGGTGGCGCGCCGGGTGCGGGACGCCGGCGCGTAGACGAGCTCGTCCTCCGTCATGGGCGTCTGCCCGTGAGCGTGGCCGAAGTCGGGGCTAAGGGACCCGCCGCGCGCGGCCTTCCGGGCTCATGGATCCCGCGCGCATGTATCCCCCCGGGCTCATCGACCCCACGCACGCATATCCGTGCTCGGGGCCAAGTGACCCCCCGCGCGCGTACGCTAAGGGCTTTGCGAGCGGTGGTTGTCGTGGTGTGCGTCCTTCGTCTTTTGCGTCGAAGGCGAAGGCGCAGTTGGAGTCGTACCCGGTGGGCACAATCCGCGCCCCCAGATTGATGATAAACCATTTCAAGCAGTGCGATGCAACCGCCTCAGGACAAGACGCAAATATTGTACCCCGAGCTGCCAAAAATCCGTGAGGAAGTAACCCCAAAGGAAATGCCAGGTAACAGCTTGCTCGGAGGGCGGTCATCATACTTGACCAAAATTCGAGGCATGGGACGTTCCAGACTTCACGGAGAACATGGCAGGACTTCACAGTCCCTGGACGAACGGGACCCGTCCCGTCGCGACGGGCCGTCAACCCGTCAAAGAGACGGACGGGTCGAAGCCCTAATGGTGCAATTGTTTTTTTCTTTTTCTTTTTTGGCCCCGACGGTAGGACGCAGCGGGGTACCTCAGCAGATAGCAGCCGGGATGGACGTCACATCCAGAGCCCGGGCACACTGCCGGGCCCACCGACTGCGCTTTCAGTCGGGGCCATGGTGGCAACAGTCAGACATTTTTTCTGCTCATGTGACACATCTCCATTGTTTGGCGAACAGTGTTATCCAAACAAAACACAAGTACGCTACACTCTCACCATTTCTCTCCCACTGCGCGCGCCAGGCTCTAACTTCGACATTAATATTCTTGTATCTTTCCTTAGTCCTTCTTAAGCTTTAAAAAGATGCGCCGCCGCTTCGCTCCGGCAACTCATTCACTGCATTCCCACCCCATGTAGACAGAGGGTCTGTCTACCCCCGTAGACGAAGGGTAGACAGACCACTGTGTCTACGTGTGTCTACACCATTAGTCTACCTATATCTACACTAGTCACTCACCTAGACCGACGTAGACGCACATAGGCAGACATATACATATGTAAGGTATAACAGAAAGATGGCTGCATCATGAAGTTGAGCGAAGTGGGTCTACGTGCGTCTACAGCGTAGACGCAGGTAGACCCACGTAGCCGACGGGTAGATGCGGTGCATCTACCCGACGTAGCCGAACGTAGCCGAACATCAATCAACGGCGCCGAAGGGCCGTGATCTACACGGCGTAGACGTAGGTAGCCGAAGATCGCCGCATGTCGGCACATGTCAATCAACGTAGATGTGGGTGCGTCTACATAGGGTGGGAACGCAGTGATTCAGGGTGAGAAAAAAACAATCAATTCGGACAACGCACGAAGAAAGAAAAACGCGCAGAAGGAATCAAGTAAAGACTGGCAGTAAAGTACTTCGTGCTCGAGAGAGAGAATGTAATTAGGGAATGGAGGCGGGGATCAATAAAAAGGCTCGCGGGGAGATCGTACATGGCAGCAGGAGCGTGGAGTTGAGAGTAGTCGCACTGAGGGCATCTACACAATGTATCAGTATGTCACGAGAAGCGTACAGAATAGCAACTTGAGAAGGGTGCAAAGGTGATTGAGGAGCCAGAAAGTGGCGTCTCGCCTAGTTCTTCATTGAGGCTTTGAGGCTGAAGAAGCCCTAGGCCTGCAGTAGTGAATTATTCTTTGACGGCATTGAACCATGCGTAGATAAAACACTTACATTAACCGTACACAAACGCCGCTCGAGTCGCCTATTATTCGATCTCCACCGTGACGTGCTTGCGGAGTGAGACCTATAGGGAGTGATCAGGGTAGCACGGCGTCGGGCGAGTTGGAGAGGCATCGGCAGGCAGCAGCGTTCAAGATTTTGATGGAGTTTTGAAGGAGATTGGTGTATTGGCGTGCATGTACCTTGGACAAATGCTTTGAGAAAGTATCCCCTCCAACGATTCAATCATTGTGGCTGATAACACCAAGCACCATCACTCACCTTCGAGTAGCGGGTCGAGATGCTGATATCTCAGATTCATAGACTTGAAGGTCGCCCCGAGTTTGTGGCTGAGTCACCGGAACCTGCTGAATCTGAGGTCAGCATTAGAAAGCTTGCGCAAAAGCCGCACGAGCCGCATGCGGCTTTTTGGCATTGCGCAAAGCCGCAAGAAAAATTAGGGTTCTCGAGGTATCCCAAGAATGATAACCGACCAGAAGTCACCAAGTGATTACTCAAATGCCGGCTGCAGGCAACAAAGCATCCAGCAGCGTGCTTGGTAACAAGTTTTTGATAACCTAGGTGTTAGGTCAGAAATGATTATTACGTTTGTGCGTTGTGAAGTAATATACCTCATTTGCTGGAGCTGCTCCACCATTGTTCGGAAGGAAGTGGATATCACCCTCAGGGGTCGAGTGTGAGATGACCACCGTCAGGATGCGCGCACCCTTGCGTTCATTGTTCAAAGACAAATACAAAATAGAAATGTCGGACATACGTCTTAAGTTCTCCGGTTGTAAGGCTTTTTGCAATAGCCTTGGTGGTTTCGTTCAGCTTTCGGAAGCCAGTATCGCCCAAATTGAAGAAGACGGGAAGAAATGCAAAGTTTCCCACACCCTGATCAAAAAGATGTTCGATTATTGCTGTGAGACATTTTTCCATGTCAATTGACGAACAATGAATGAGGGTAATGATTTGGCGGTGATTGTGCGCGAGTCGTCACAATAAAATGCCTGTTTTCAAGTTCCCACTCCCACCCAACCCCCCTCTACCTTTCATGGGGTGCAATACAGTCTCACTTCTTCAGCAGGCCATCGTGGAAGTCAAGTCATCACAAGTGTGATCTTGTCTGGCTGCTCACCTCCATGGACCAGGCCTTCGACCACCCGGGGTTTTACGGCTTTGGTTGTGGACTACGTCAATGAGCGGACGGGGGAAAACCTCCGCCCTTCTCAGTTGACGAGCTTGTTGCAGGCTGCCCGCAAGCGGAATGAATTTCGCAGGTAACATAGGGTCTTCTTGAGCTGGCAAAAAGACGTGTTTATCGGGATCTCAACACCCTGCTCGATCCAATGGAATATCGCGAGGTACGAGCGAACATACAGAGTGTCTGTCCACGAGAGACTAGGCCAAAGCTGAAGCCAGCAAGGATTGGAGATCTTGTTCGCTGTCCTACTAGCCATGCCAATTTTTTCGCCTCCGCGTCCTGGTTTCAGGCAGCAGTTTTCTGAAGTCAAAGGCCTCGAGGGGGGAACCGTGCATTGATTGCACCAGGCTTGACCACTCAAAGCCAAGGCGCATAGAGAAGCAAGCTGGACCATCTGCCAAAAATCAGGCAGCAAATCAAAGTGACTCACAAGCACTCTCCTCGTTACAAAAACCTCTGTGAAATTCTCCGAAAACATAGCGTATAGATAGATGCCCACATGTAGCGAAAATATGGCAAAAATCACCGAGCTCGTGCTGTTCATATTTGGCATTTTTTGTCAATTGGACGTGCGAAGAGCGCTTTACGAGTGGGAATAGATCAGCCGTGCCGGTAAGTATCACCGATATCATAGTGGAATCCACAGTTTGGGTGTGGGTGCTGAGTTTCCTTTTCAGAGCCTCAGCATATTATATAACGGGATGGCACTATGTACTTATATCCCCCACAACCGATGTCAGAAAAAGCAGAGTCGCTGGCCCTGTCACTGTACAAAACCGGTGTTCCCCCTCTTCAAAAAGCAGGAAGTTGGAGATATTGCTGACCAGTTGAAGAAGTTAATCTGGAAGGAGGACGGCACCACCGACGACCATATCCTCATCCCTTCCCTCGACGGCACCACGGTCGAGACCCCCGTGAACACAGGGAATTTTATCCTGGTGACCGACGGGGAAAAGCTGTTCATGTAAGCATCTATGGACATCTTTGCGCATGAGCTGATCCTAAGGCAGGGGGGAACCATTCTTGGCCTTCCGTACCATAAAGTTCGAGCTTCTGGCTTGTCTCGTTCCTCTTCGAAGTTCGCACCGAATCTAGACTCAGCGTGACAGTGACGCCGTGACAGGACGCCTACGCCCATAAATAACAGCAAATATCACGCCCCTTGTTGAACAACCACGCCGTTACCATGGCTGAATCGCATCTCGGACAACGCCGCGCTCCTCTTGAGGATCTACCGCTGGATCGATTTCTCCCGACCCCAAGGGCCAAACTCTCAGGAAGCAGCCCCACGAAGGGTCAAATTGAAAAGAGCATCGATTCCTCGCCCATTCCATTTCGACACGCCCATTCGCCATTTCAAGCCGCAATGAGCCCATCCCACCGTTCTTTCCCGAGGGCGCACTTTGAAACTCTTCCCAGCTCCCCTACGAGAACCCCCAAACGCAAACCTCTTCATGAGTAGCGCCGAGATTACGTCCTCACCCATTACGAGTCGCGTGGCCCACCGATCGCTTCTCGGGATCTCCACCAGGTCCCCCCACAAAACACCTCTCAAGGAGAGCTCTCACAAATGTCGTATTCTTGGGGATAGCATTGCGGATACCCCGCCCGAGTATCACGGCACCCTCCACATCCCCACCATAGGTCCTACTCGCCACTGCCCGGCATCGGCGCTTTCGCAATCGACGACCTGCCGATATGCACAGCGTCGACTAGTCCGTCTCGCACGCCCTGTGATTCGCCTGGCAGCCAGTTACAATCGATTCATTACCCTGGCTTTGACGTTTTCGTGGATGCTTCCGAAACCGTTGGTTTGGACGCGCCGATGGACGAAGTCTTCGACACTCGATCCACGGCTGACGGGACTGAACAGAAGAGGAGGAGGAGAATGTCGGGATTCCCCGATAGACGGCAAACAGGGGCATGCATGCACTGTCGATCAGAATAGGCCAACAAATGAGAATGGGAATGGGGGGGGGGGGGGTGACTGACGCGCTACTGGGCGAGGCTCAATGTCGAGAAGTATCAAAGTAGACCATAATTTATTGTTCGCGGTAGGAAAGACAAACGGCCAGATTTCTCGAGCTACATCATTCGACAATGGATCCCCAAGGAGCATTATGCGGTGGGTTGTGAGTTTTGTACCTTGTCTGGGCCCCCGGGCAGAGGCCCCTCACCACCTGGGAGATTATGAAATTCATGCAGATTGAACCATGTAATTCAGCATCTTATTACTATGGCCAGAAAACACCTGAAAAAATACATGAAAGTTAAAGTACCTGTACATGTTGGATCACCCTGATTTGCAATAATGAACTTCATTTGTGGACATAATACAGTGCATATGGACAGAACAATGCAATGATACAGTGTTCAATATGCCATTACGAAGCATGTGATTCAAAATGGCATTTCAGAGCATGTGGTTCAAAATGCAAATTAAACCATTCAATAGTGTTCAAAATAGCATTACAAAGCATGTGATTCAAAATGGCATTTCTGGGCATGTGGTTCAAAATGCGAATTAAAACCATTCAATACTCGCTGTGTCAA